>OY978215.1:24447815-24512683 GCA_963854785.1 Vaccinium vitis-idaea
CTAATCCATCGTTGTGAATCTCCTGGATCGTGCCAGAAGCGTCTGCCTGACGCCCTGCCACAGCCTCCTGTTGAAGCATACTTATCAGAACACCAGGTACCACTTGTGGTGACCATTTTTCCCAACTCGCTGATCAGGAACTCTGGCATGCTTGATGTGCCACGGCTTATGCCTAAGAGCCGGCTGGGTTTTGCAGCTTGTCAAGCATGTGGATGGATGCAAAGATGACTATCTGCGCCTGGAGCTGGAGTACGATCAGGTGTGGCCCTGTACTCCTTGATGGCAGTATGCCCTGCATTTGATTCTGTCAAGATATGCTAGCCTACCAGCAGGGTCATGGCGCTTGAGAGGCTCTTTGTGCAAGGATGCTACATACTAACAGAGCAACAGACAATCAAAAAATCTGAACATGGTCCTTGAGGCAGAATGCCATGACATTCGGCCTCAAAAGGATCTATCACTTGGATTCTTGATCTTGCAGAACATGTCTGAGATTTGCAGGCAGCTCTAAAGGCAGACGTCCTTGTCATGTTCAACACACTTTCATTGTGTACCCTCACAGTGCAAACATCAAACACCCGTACGCCCAAATTCAAGCATGCATTCATATGAGTAGGCCCATCAGTCATGATGCCAAGCTGACTGTGGTTGCGCAGCTGCAAAAGTTGCAGTCAGGACGTTAATTAGCACTGGCCTGCAGGTCTTGATATTGGAGAATGCTGCAGCGCGAGCTGCCACTGCGGAGCTGTTGCAAATCCACTGCATACCAAGTGATCGCTCCGTGGATCTGGGTGGCGGCGAGCCTGTGCTAGAGCAGCCGCCCTCATGAC
Source organism: Vaccinium vitis-idaea (assembly GCA_963854785.1). Lineage (NCBI taxonomy): Eukaryota > Viridiplantae > Streptophyta > Magnoliopsida > Ericales > Ericaceae > Vaccinium > Vaccinium vitis-idaea. The sequence goes on from OY978215.1 coordinate 24,448,646, forward strand.
GGCGCTGTATTTGTTGCAGTACTCTTTCAACTCTGGCAGCACTTTTCTCAGCCCGCAGAATCAAGCTTGCAGATCTCTTGACGTAGCCCTTTCTTGCAATCGAGCAATCTCTTTCATGAGCTTGTGGTCACATCAAGCTGCTTCGAAGAGGGGTTGCAGTTGTGGGAGGCTCATCAGGAGCTGCAAGGCTTGCAATCTCTGATGAGTTGTCCAGGGCGCAACTTAAGTGTTCAAGTCATCCAGTCCGAGGTGCCCGCCAACAGCTCGTGTTGTTGCAGCATCAGCATGTGGCTGCCCTGCTCATTCGCTGACCTCTGCTCGTCATGGACAATGTAGCAGTGCTCAAGGTGTCAAGTGAGGGGCGCTAGATGCTTGATAATCTCTCTGAATATGTGGTCCCATGAGTGAAATCTGTCTGACATCAGTCGTCGGCTTCCTGGCCATCTTGCTTCTGTCAGTCAGTCTGCAGCAAGACATCCAGGCTGCGACAATCCCATTCATGCAATTGCCAATATTAGTCCAAAAGGCCAGCCATACCCATGATGCGATTGATTGGAACTGATCTTGAGCCACAGGCATTTGCATCGGTTCGTGCATTTAACAACATCAGACGTGTACCACCTGGGTGGCAGACTGGATCTCAAACGCATGCTCCAGGGCTGCAGCATGACGCTCATGAGGCCTTGCCTTTCAGCAGCATCATCGTCTAGGAGGTGCAATGAAGATGCTAGTGTTTCCATTGACTTATGTGCTTCTTCGGCAGATGCTTCAATGATTGGAATTGCCACTCATCACATGTTTACCGTTGTCTCATACAGATGACAGCCCACGGTCATCCTCGTTGGGTCATCAGGCTGGGTCAGCTCTTGTGCTATGTCTCAAGTCCAATTGAAAAGCATTCACGGAAGTCTTGCAACCACAAGCATGCATATCAATCAGGCAACTGGACACACAGTCCTTGCAAACAAGTGACCATGTAGACAAAAATGATAAGACGCTGTATCAAATTAGTACGGACAGCAACAGAGCACTTTGGACTCCCACTGGCTGGACAATTATGCGCATCAAATGATCTGGACCTACCAGATCGTGTGTGAGAATTGATTCTCAGCCTTCTCAGTCAGTCTTGTCCGGCTAGCCTGATACTGGCGAATTGTTAAGGGACATGCCTGCAACGGCAGTGCTTCCAATTTTCCCTCACTCTGCATGCCTCAATCTGTCAGAGGCAGGCTACTCAAGAACCCCCTTTGGCAGCTCGATGAGCGTCCGATACTCTGGCAGGTACTGATGGTCCTCCACCCAGTCTTGCAGGGCTTCATCACCAGCCTTCAAGGCTGCAATGGCCCGAGGGTTGTGCAAATGGCCCTCCTCATATGCCGTGGTGATGACAGCCATGGCCACCCTGCAGCTGATATGCCTGCAGCACACACAACGCTTTCGTCAGAAGCTAGGCAGCAGACAAGCTGCCATTCATCTCAACCATAAATTTGGTCATTTTGCTGCCACGGCGCAGACGGACGGTCTGGAATCCGAGCTGTGGCAGTCCAGCTGAATCACAAAGTACAAGGAGCCTGCCTCAGCCACAAGTAGGCCCATCTTTTTCAACCTCATTCATGAGGTTCTGGTAGAATGCTATGGTGGGAAGCTGAGGATTCGTGTCAGAGTCATTGTTGTGTTGCTTCAAGAGCGTACCAGCAAGGAATGGTTCTCCGGCATATTTGCGATCGGTTCTGACATGCCTTCCACAGATATCATCCCCAAGCAGACTTTGATCCCAGGCATGTCGAATCCACAAAGGACTGTTGACCTCATGGATAGGCCACTGATACCTGCCAAGGATGTGTATAATGAAATTTGCAGCTTGGTATCTGAAGATTCCAGCAAGTTCTGCGCAAAGGACTCTTGTTATTATGCAAGTGTCAAATCTTCATCTGATAGCTAAACCATGTAAGGGGGCACCTGATATGATGTAGACTGGGGTAGACACAACCGCGTTCCAGATCAGCCTTGGGCACCAGCGAGGGAATGGCCTCTGCTGCTGACATGATCATGCAGTCGCTGATGTGATGCGTTGCGCCTGCATTCCACATGTGGTGTAATTTCACGTATCTGTTCACCCGGTGAATGACTGAAAACAAGCAGCTGCCTTCTGGGGACGGAGCAGTCAGAACCTGTCAACAGTCACCAGGCAGACTACATGTTGTCCGTATTTTCTGAAGTTGTTGATGATGTACCATGGGCTTCTGGGGACAAGCCCCAGAGTAATGAAATGGGAACCTTGAACCAAGCAGAACTTCGACGTAATAGTATTGCTGCACATTTGCAACTGCATCGCCATGGCAGATGAGGGCTCTGCCCAGCCCGTTTGCCACAGGCAGGTCATGTCTGCTGCCCTGCAATGTTTTTGGGGCTGGACAGGGTCTGCATCTGCCGTGGCGATGCATCTGCAAATGTGCTCAAGCCTGTGCACCCCCAGATGGCTCTGCTGCGCACTGGTTTTGGAACAATAGCAGACTTTGAGATGTCGTTTGAACCGATGCTTTAGACAAGTCCATGGTTTGGTCCACAGGCATCGACACTCGAAGCTCAATCTGCGAAAGCCCGCTTTCATGAGCTCTTGAGAGCCTGCTCCTCTTCAGCTGATCTCAAATACACCGCGTGCAATTTCCAATTCACAAGCAAGCTTTATGGTAACAGAAATCTGGACATGCTTGTGCTGCTGCATGATGAGAAGGTAGGGTTGGGATGACTGCAGAGCAAGACCTCATGCAAAGCTGCAGGCACACAATAGGATCTGGGTGCATTATGCAGTTGCAAACTATTGGCGGCACTATCTGCCACGCAATGACTTCCACTGGCACCGATGGTAGGTTAGCACTCAAAGTTCCTGCAATTGGCAGCTACGACCAAAAGGCAGCTTGCTTGGCACTAATTTTTTTTGCAGAAATTGATTTGCTCAACTGCCCAATCGCCCTGGGATAGTCCTGCCTCAGTCCTCTCAGACTGCTGAATCTCAGGGCCATCCATGCAGACTGCAAGAGGTGCTGCAAGAGCAGGCAGGTAAGATCTCTAGACAGGTTTGTGGAAGGCAGGCAATCAGGCGTCCCGCAGATGCCTCGCAATTGACGTTGGTGAAACAAGGTGTGGAAGTCACCTAGATGGGCGCCCAGAGCCAGTCCTGGGAACATGTACAGATTGTTGGCCTGACTGGCGATGCAAGTCTTGCCCTCGATTTCCACGTCATCCATAGGACTGCCTGATGCAAAGATGGCTCTTCCACCTGCAATTGCATTAGTCATGCATTGCAGAACAGCTGGACACGGGGGCTTTGTTGAAGACTCTGCACACAAGCATTTGAGAAGCTCTTCTATGGTTACAGCAGACCGCATGACTCCTTATCTGCTGGTCATGTATCACTTGGACTGCAATTACTGGTTGCAGGGCTTGTGGTAAATTCGTTGGCAGATGTATTGGAACACCACAGTATTACATCATGCCGATTTGGTCCATTATCAGAGGCCTAGGACAGCAAGTCCTATCAACAATCTCATTATATATATCTGCACAACAAACAGAAGTCGACAGAGTACCATACCAGGTCTCAGCACCATGCCCATCTGCTACAGCCTGCCTACATTGCAGCATACATGGCACATCGCCGGATCACCAACTGGCATCCTGGCTGTTTGACGACAGAGGACATCTTCTTTGACAACGGCATTCATTGGTCACCTGTGTGCGTCTGAGCATCCTCGGCAGTGCACTCAGCGCGGGATGTGGGGTTGCTCATGGCAAAGATGATCGGTTGCTCGTTGGTTTTCCCCATTGCCTTCAGAATGTCTGCCGTGAACAAGCGACCCTTCACGCCAGCCAATCCAATGAGCACTGTCGGCTTCACCTGCACCACAGGGACAAACAAACCTGTTGCTCAAACAGGATGGCAGTCGTTCCTGGGGATGGCTGTTGATCATTCAGTAGTGCATCATAGCAATTGCTCATGCATCCACAACAACGTCCAGAATGCACATGCTTGATCTTCTTGCAAGCTCATTTGCTTCTGCAGTGGTCCTTTGCTTGCTCCGTTTCCACAGGCTGACTGATGAAACTATCCTGCTCACGTGATTTGAGCAACTGATGCAGTCAAAGCATCTCGTTGAGGATGCAAGAGATCCTCCACAACAGTTAGCAGACAGAAGAGGAAAGGGACTCAAAGTTCACTGCAGCTTTCAAATGAAGCGTTTGCAGCCGTGTCAAAAGAGGAGGAATCTGCGCTCATGAAGCATCAACCGTAGTAGTTTCAGACAGTGCCGGCAGCGATGAGTGGGCTATCTGCATGTATCCCCATCTGCATATTGAGTGGCTTGCCTGGGAACAGCAATGTAAATGTAAAAGTTGCATGATAAGTCATGCGGGGAGTCGGTTTGAAGAATGCATCCCTGTTCTCCTGACTTGTATATGTGCTTCTGCATGCTGCTGATGTATGAGGCTGATGATAATCATTCTCATCATGACAGATGAGGAGCCGACACAGGACCTGATGGACGTCTCATCGAGCAGGTGCAGGCACACTCTGCATCCTTCCTGCAAATTCTGGCAGTACAACAATTCTTGTTCTGGGGATGCCATGGACCTGACGGGAAATTCAAATCATGAGCGCACCCGATATACAATGTCAGCTAGGCTTTCGCCCTCAATGCACTCCTCTGCCTTCCTGGCAAATGGCTTCACAACATCCATGGTAGATGCTGGATCCCGCTTCGTTGTAACAAGCCCATCCTTGTCACAGATCCAGAAGCGATCTCTAGCCTCCTCCTTGGTCAGCCCCTATATCGGATCAGGGACGGCTTTGGCATCAACTTCCAAAGCACGTCCCAAGTGGAGAGACATGCTGGCCAAGTTGTGTCTGCAGACAAGTGCAGTGCCACTGGCCTTGCTGCAAATGGATGGCAAAAATTGGAGGACTGCAGTCTTATGCCTTGCGCGCTTTGAGTCATCACACGCACTTCCATCGCCATTTGCCGACCCACAGGCTCATGAGCCACTGTGACACAGCGGAACATACCTCATCCAAATATGAGTGGGCATGCTCCTGTATGAGACCCATATTTGGAGTATTGATGCCCCAGCAGTGCCCCACAATAAAGCAGCCAACGATCTGCAGCAAGCTCAGGCAGGGTTCATGGCACCCTGCAATGCCCCATTTCTATACATGATTCATCAGGCGATGTGGATTTTTACTTTCATGCTGTTGACCTCGAGACACTCAGGGTGTCCATTTCCAGACTGCCTGCTGGCAGGTCCAGAGTGCACAGAAGCAAAGCTTTTATTGACTGACTTTTGGGCATGCTGGCGCAGATCAATTGTGAATGTGATGCAGAATTCTCCACAGACCCAGACCCGCACAGCATAAAGCAGTGCAGGGCTGTACAACGCCCTCACATGTCACTTCCCTGACAGGCACCCACGATTTTTTGCCCTGTCGCATGTTCAGACCGGTGTGCCTTTCACAATGGCTGCGCATGTGCAGGCCTCAGTGAAGACGCATGTTTGCACAGGACTCCAGGGTGCAGATGAAAGGGGGTCGGGGCAGCTTCTGTTGTGAGGGTGAACGTACATGTTTGCGCATGCCCTTGGCGATCATTTGAGTGACGCCCATGCCGGCGCTGCCCGCTCCAACAACACAGATGCGCTGATCCTTCAGAGCCTCCACAGGCTTGCCTTGCACTGCCAGGGCCCCGTAGAGACCAGCCAATGCTGTCGCTGCTGTTCCCTGCACAGCATATCAGCAGCTTCATGTAGCTTTCACAAATTATGTCTCTGCTCAGCTTTGCTCACGGCAGAAACCTATGAAATTTGGAAGAGAGACAAGGCACCAAGTACCAGCAAATGCCAAATTTTCGCGGGGAGTCCATCAATATCACACCGGCGTGCCTTCCAAATGAGAAAGATGGTCTGCCACTCCCGCAACATCATGCTGCTTGTTTGTGCATGAGCATGTTCATGCACCCATGTCCATGTTGAAGTAATTGAAGACTCAGCCTTGACTCCATCAAGCTTGGTCACAAGACGCTCAAGAGAGACTTGTTGCTGTCTCCATATCTTTCATGTGAAACTCAAACCATGCAGACAAATCTCATCTCACTAGATAAGAATTGTAGGAATTGCTCGCGCAATGCTTATACAGCAATGGTGCCAATTGATTTGGCATCTTTTCTGTGCATGCTCTGGACATTCAGACAGAAACCCTGTACAAAAGGCCTGCCCAGCATGAGTTTAGGACAACTGAATTAACCTACACAGGTGGGCAGAGGTCATTGCACGCACTGACAGAGGCATACCACAGGATTTGAAGTCGATCACAGTAAATGCTCATGTGTGGAACAGCAGTGGACTAGCGCATCCAGAGGAAGGAGCCAGGTTTCAACATCGGCCTGAGACAATCGATGATGGCCAGAGATGACCCTGTCATATCATTGCAAATGGGCTGATGGCTGATGGCTGATGGGTCATGATGCGATCAGGCTGACAATGGCAGACCTGGATGTCATCATTGAAGACCATATGGTGATCCCGGTAGCGATGCAGCAGCGGGTGTGCGTTTGCCATGTTGAAGTCCTCAAATTGCAGCACAGCACGTGGCCATCTGCCCATCACAGCCCTCACAAACTCGTCTATCACCTGCAAGCCACCTCACATCTGCATCTTTTCTTGTGGCGAGTCACTCACCTTTCTTAACCTCCTTGAATGCTGCTTGAACACTTGCCTCAGACAGAACGCTGAACAAGCTGTCTTTTGTGGACCCAATGACTGTATGGTTGTCTGGCCTGTTCAGATGCCTCAAACTCATACAGGACAGAACATATCCGAGCAGTAGGGCCTTGATGCATGCCTGTGTCCCCAACTCAGCTCTGTGACAGCCTGCAGTGGGGCAAAAATGGAGTGTACATGGGCATTCTCAGACTTGGCCCACTGCAGGGGTGCCTTGTCATCAGCTGCAAGCTAGGCTTTGCCCTGGTTGTGAAGAAGTGAAGGTGGTAAACAGCTAAGAGCACGCGCAGCTGAGCATCAGATGTCAAATTGCATGGAATTCCCAGACCTCTCTGCAGGCATTGTCTGCAAATGCATGGCCACTTGTCATTCTTCTGTGCTTGCTGACATGCCAGGGTGATGTTGTTGAACTCTCATAAATTTATGTGGGGGGCAGGGGGCAATCGTTTGGTGGCGGGCTTGTACAGCGTGCGTGCATTCCAAGACATGAGGCCGCAAGATGTCTGGTGTGATCTCAGAGAGCACTTTGCACAAGCCAACGGGCCTGCAACGAAGTCATTGAAGGAGAGGTAGCCACCAAGCAGATGCAACCATGCACCCCGTATCAATGATACTATCATGCTGCAAGCATGAGCCGAGGCCGCAACAACAGAGATGCCAACCTCATAGTAGCGGGCACCAGTCAGGCGGGGCTGATTGAGGCCCATGTACAGTGGGTCGCTGCGTAGGCGCTCATTGTCGGTCCCCACATCGACTACAATAGGCAGCACCCTGGTCGGGTGGAACCCAGCAGCAGCCACGTACAGATCGAGCTTGCCGATGGGGATGCCCAGGCCATTCACGCCCAGATCTCCTAGCCCCAAAATGCGGCTGCCATCTGCATTCAAACCAAGCTTGATGTTAGCCAAGGCTGAGGGGGATTTGCAGCAAGTTTGCCAAGATGCGGTAGAGAGAGAGAGACAGTAATCAGCCCCTCCATACCCTTTGCAGAATGTAGGAGGCATCGCAAATTGCATGGCAATGATGACAACCACCATGCACCCTTGCACGGCGCAATGCTCAGAATTGTTGAGTCTGAATGCAGGAATTCTACATCTCAGCGAGCAGGAAGGACAGGATGCCAAACCATTAGGGGCCATTCTGCCCGCGTGAAGGTGCTGAGGTGCTTTGAAAGCAAACAGTCTCACCTGTGACAACGATGGCATCCACCTCGTTTTCTGGCCAATGCCACACCATTGCATTCTGCACATACCCGACCATATTCTTCAGAAAGATCCAAATCTCATGCTAGTCAGATGCTAGTGGACAGGTGGTTTGCAACAGAGCAGGTGTGAGCTCAGCAATCTGGGGGCGCGTCACACTCACAATTTGAGCATGCTTCCGAGGAGGATCTTGCTCACAATGTCTCAAATGCCATGAACCTTGTCAAAGCATCAGATCCATACTCTGAGACAAGCAGATGCACGAACATTCTGGCAGGCATAAATTTGTCACACTGCCGCATGGTATGTGAATTGGTCAAGCACAGTAATGTTTGCACAACAAATAGACCTTGCACCTCCAGGTACCAGATGGGATCATGAGATAAGGTCATGGCGTGCCGGGGTCTCACCATCTCTCCTGTATCTTCAGAGCTGAAGTACATGCCCCGAGGTCGCCGATAGACCTTGTGATAGTTCAGGCAGGCCCAGCCTACTGTTGGGGTGTAGACTATGGGCGCCATGTCCACGAAGTTTTGGAGCAGCATGTGATAAAAAAGGGTCTCATTCCGATCCTGCAGCATCACTGAACAGTGTCCAAGTCAGGGATCTCAGAGCCCGCCCTCAAGTCTGTCAGGATAAACGTCCGGCCAAGAATATAGGCAGGATGGGCTGCATGTTCACTGTCCTGGCCTGTAGCCTGCCTTGAACTGGAGCAATGCTAGGATACAGGTAGGAACATTGGTGAAAGTTCATGTTTCAGATGTCCTTCCAAAGCCGCTTTTTGGGAAGGGCGTGTCGCTTTGCGCCATCACATCACACTTGATCCAGCAGTTATTTGCCAGCCGGTCAGGTGATGAGCGGTGCTTGAGAAGGTTAAATTTTCGTATTTTCACTTCGATTGCGATTGGTTCAGATAGATGCCCCACCTGGAGCTGTTGAAGAACATTCCATTTCCGGACATGCTCCTTGGTCACTCCTTCATCCTTCACATGGACTGCAACCCCAAGCACTCCAACCATCATCCACAAGCCTAATCAACAGTCCTGATTTAAGCATTCCTGACACTTCCGCTCCTCAGGTGGTCAAAAACCAGGTAAGCAGAAATGAAGGTGCCTGCAGCGTCATCTTGGACATTCACCTGGGTCAACGTAGTCCCTACCAAATTGATAGTCCTCCATGATCCGGTTGCTCTGACCTCAAACAGCTCAGTCAGGCTTGATGATGCAAGACCAGTACACTAGGCGAGCATATGACAGCAACAGGAGCTTGGAAGTTTTACTTCAGCTCACAGCAGACCTGAGATTCCATGGTGAGGACTTTTGCCGGCAACAGACCTCGTAGGCCCAGTCGCTCCCTTTCGGCTTGACCAAATCCTGTTCCCTTATTGACCTGAAGGGGACAGTGCTGGTATACAATGGGTCGACCCTTCAAAAACCTAGTGTGTCGAGTGAACACCGCAACAGATGCGATAGGACAGTACCAGTGGGTCGTGTAGGACATCCTGACCCCGCTTCCTGACGATGTTTGTGCTTTCAAATTCGTGCGGCTTGTATGGCATAATGCCATTGCTAGCTGCACTTGCGAAAGCGGACAGTTGTGGACAGACCGCTTCCAGAGTTCTGCTGAGGTCCCTTGCACACGTCCGCCTCAAAGTTTGCGAGATCATCGTCACAAGGCTTGAGCTCTCTCAGGGGGAGAAGACTCGACACATCACGGATCGAAGGGCGAATCTCGGCCGAAAGCAGGACAGGCAGTTTGACTTTCAAAGTCAAGTTGACCTGAAATTTGAATTCTTGTGAGGAGGTCCGACGTAGATAGGCTGGGACGCAGACGCTCGGATATGATCCGAAGACGCTCTTAAAATTCGGACGTAACCGCATTTCTAAAGTTTGGTTCAATAAGTTCAGCTCCGAGACCAGTCTGGTCTGCCAGCATCCTTCATTTCTGCTAGATATCGGGATGTGTCTGGGTATCATGGTGAGGATGCAGACTGGCAGATCGCCCCGTCTGGGACCGGTCATGGACCAGCAAGCATCAGGAACACGACCGCAAGGTCACACTACGTTGATTTTTAAGAACTAAGGCTCATTTAATGTGGTCTGATGCCTGATTTCAGTAGATACTAGATAGGATTAGACAAACGTTAATATCTTTTGCAATCTAAGTTGATATTAGAAACATGTTTAGTTTCATATGTATTGGTGTTATTTTTTATTTTATTTTTTTTGACTTAGTAAAAATTCATATCATTGTCATATTTTAATTTTTCTTATTGTTTATATCCGTCTCCCCTATGCCAAAATCCTGGCTCCGTCTCTGCCGTGCTCCACCGTGTTCAAAAGATTACATTCACGACCTCTCAAACCGTACTCAACTTGTTTCAATGTAAATTAGAAGTTGTTTCATAGTAGATTACAAGTCATTTCATCGAACATTTCCCAAAACCGTGCTCAACAGTGCTCCCTTTGTGCTATATATTGCATGGAAATGGATTTGCATTGCCATAACAGAACAGAGCGCAGCACCAGCAAAAAGAGATGGCGGAGAGAGTGAATTACGGAGCCAATGGCAATGGAAGAGAAGCGAACGAGGGCAGAGTGCCTGGAAACAACAGGCCTGCGGCGGGCTTGGTTCTTCCAGCTCCACCCAATAAGAAGTCGGTGAAGAAGATGATGTGGGATGTCACGGTTAAGGCCTCTGCTTCTGTTGCTGAAGCTGCTTCCACTTCCATCCAAAAACAGAAGAACAAGAACAAAACCTTTCCTCGTGAGTGATTGTTTAGCTTATGTTTAGCAGTTTCCAGAAGAATTTGCAAAAAATAAGAATATGATTTTGGAACTCCACTTCTTAATAACCACACTTCAATATACGTCTTTTAGTGTTCAAAATACATATAACATAACCACTAAAATACAAATATTGAGGTGTGGCTATCAAAAAGTGAAGTGTCAAAATCAAAATAGAAATAATATAAGATTTGGTCGTGTCTGTTTGAAGAGAAATAATAAAGATTTGGTTGTGTCTGTTTGTTTTAAAGAGAAATACTGTAATAAAGATTTGGTTGTGTCTGTTTGTTTTAAAGAGAAATACTGTAATAGCGTACTGTGTGCGGAATTCCAAAATGTATTTTGGGTCTTGTTTTTTGTCTATCTATTTTGATTAATCCATAATGTTCAAGTTTAGATTTGTTCAATTCATTTGTTGGAATGTTTAACAAGCTTTCATTATTTTTTTCCAGTGATTGCTCTTTCTTTGTTCTTATTGATGCTTTATATTCTCATCTACTAACTGTACTACTCAAGTGTTTGTTTCAACGTTGAGTTTGAGTTTTAAAATGAGTTGATAATTTCCTTTTAGAATAAGTTGAAAATCCGTGGATAAATCTAGAACCAATCCGTGACTCACGGATCGGATTGGAACCGAACCGTAAGACTTTTGGACCGGACACGGATTTTACTTTCAAAAAACCGTGACTCGCGGATTAGGATTGGATTCATGCCAATCCAGATCAATCCGGACCGTGAGCACCCCTACCACAAACTGACGTAAACACAATCAGTCAGTAAAACTAGTTTACTAAATAAAATTGGGTTGATGTATTGTGAGAGATGTCATGTTTCGTAAAGCACAATAAGTTTCACAAATTGGATCCTGTTGAGTGTAGAGCTAGCTTGAGTATAAATTTATCCATTTTTGGGGCGGTGACGGTGGATGCATTCATCTACTTAAATTTGTATGTGAGAAATCCAGTTGAGAACGATTGATTACTAACGTAGATGGAGCCGTCACATCCTTGATAGATTAGCCGCTTTTTCTTCTGCTATTTATTTTTCTGATGATTCCTGTTTGTTTTTCTCAATCTTTTCCTTTTCTATTTAAGAAACGTTTTGTCCCGTTTTAAGTTCAAAAAATTTTTTGCCCTGTTTTATTCTCTCTCTCTCTCTCTCTCTTTTTTTGTTCTCTTTATGGTAAAAAGAAGCAAAAAAAATAGGAGAGGATGTAAAGCAAATGGAATGAAGTGATGCTGAATTTGTTTTGTATATTCGAGTGGACCCGAAAGCTAGACAAGGAAAGTTTCCTTTTGGGGGGTTTCTGACTTCCTTCCCAGTTCCACACTTCTAGACAGAAGTTTCTATATATATCTACGAGAGTTAAGTTCAGTTGGTTGGTTGGTTTGCTTCCATAAATATGGTGACTCATTGGATGAAGCTAATATATAAGAGTAACTAGTGTCTTGCCCGTGCCTGAAGGCACTTGACGAAGTTCGAAAGTCATACCAAATGCACTCATCTCATCATTGATTATTCCGGCTGCTGCTATGCTAGCACCCCTATCATGATTGTGAAGTGAAACTAAAAATAAAAAAAGAAAAAACTAATTAATTGGTCAATTCACGCTTTCTGCAATATAAGAGGGTAAAAAAAGTTTGAACAAAAATCATTTACCATTCAAAAATCAACTAAACCAAGGAATGAATAGATTTGATGAACACTTTTCTCCCACGTATTTTAGAAGCTTTTAAAAATGCACAAACTTTCTGAAACATCCCAAAATGGAATATTTGACAACCTTTGCAAAAGGGAATAAGTAATTAAACCCAGCGATTCATGCAGAACAAAAAATATATAATTTTAAAGGATCACTAATTTTTATTTTATTTTCTTTATGATTTTCAAACCAGTAATTCAAATCATTTTAAAAGTAGATTGTGTGTGAGAGAGAGATTCTAGACTGTGTATTTTTTGTAAACTAAGAAAAATTTCACATAGAGAGAGTAGTATTCTGAATTTGAAATTTCTCTATGAGGCTTGGATGTATGTGTGTGTGTGTGTGTGTGTGAGAGAGAGAGAGAGAGAGAGAGAGGATTTTTTAAATTTGAAATTCGCATATGAATTAAAGGATGGTGTTTATTTTGCGAAATGAGATTCTTTCATGTGTTTTTTTTTCTATCCGCTTTCTTCTTCTTCTTTTTGTAATTGAGGGAGAGAGAGGGGGAGAGTATTTTGAAATTGAAAATTTCCTATGACGGATTGGATGTTAAGGAGACAGAAAGAGTGTTTTTTTTTTTATTTGAAAATCCCATATGAAATAATGGTTCTTTTAGAAATGAATTTTCTTTATTGTCGTATTTTTTTTATCCGCTTTCCTTTTTCTGGATTGAATGTCAGAGAGAGAGAGAGATTTACTTTTTGAAATTTGAAATTCTCATATGAAATGATGACTTGGCCTTATTATAGATATTGTTTAGAAAGAAATGAGAGATCTTTGAAACATGGAAATGCCATGTAGGACATTTTGAAAAAACCTTTGTGTAATGTAATATAGATTTATTGTAAATCCCCTAATCACGACATGAATAGTCTGCTTTTTACTGGACTAAAAAGAAGATTAGTCTCCTAACTATTGAACCAAAAAAAAAAAAAGGTGAGCCATACTGAATTTGTTTTTAATTCGAAATTCTTTTTATTTAATTCCACAGTAGGAGGGAGAGATTATTTGGTGCTCCATGACCAATGCAATACTCCTCAAAAACGTGTGTGGGAATCCACACACACTTGCAAGTGGAGCCCGACAAACTCTTGTGAGAGGAGGAGCAAGCAAGCACAAAATGATTTTTGAGACTTCTCATTTTCAGTAATATTCTGTAGAAACTTTTTCTTCTTTTCCATGATCAGCTACTGTACTGTAGAAACTTCTATGCGACGGTGTGGAATTGTGGAGTTCAAAACAATTGGGAAATGCTTCGTTGGGCTCGAAGAGGAAGCCAGAAGGACCCCCAAAGAAAACTTGTTATATATATATATATATACTGGACCCTGTGATGGGTTACTGCTTGAGGCTTGTGACATATAATCAGCCTGATATTGCTCTACGGTTTCTTTGATAAACGTTAAACATTTATCAATCTCGAAACGAGACCACCATTTAACGAAAAAATTTCTTTGAATTTCTGGGATACGAAGATGATCTTCGGCTATTTCATATCCCCATTGCCAAATCCAGTTAATTCTGAATTCGGTACAAAACCATAAAAGGTCATGTCCTTCTAGTGGATTTACCGTTGTTATTCCCTTAAGCTTCCGATGATATTTATACCAAGCAGGGAATTGTTTCTAAATTGATTCTGGAAAATTTTCAATTTCTGGTGCATGGTATTCCCACCAATGGAGAAACCAAGATGGAAATCCAGTTTCTGTCTGTACAATCTCCGGATTCATAATAAAGAACCATGAATGGGTTCTTACTGGATTCTGATAATAGAATGCGTAGGTCCATGCCCTGGCATAGTCCCAATAGTTATACTTTTGCTCATTAATTTTCAATGTCCTGGTTGCAAATGTTGAAAGGCCCCACTCTTGAGGATGCATCACTCTGATAATATAACATTTTGAAAAGGTGATGGGGGTTCTGCTATTACCTTCTTCCAGATAATGATGAGTAATTTGTACTGATGATGTCTCAGTAAGGATGGCCTCATAAATATATCGAGACTTCCCTTCCTGGACGGTATACAGCTGGTTTTGAAGATACCTTTCTTTAAGGCACCATGGATCCTTCGGATGTAAATTTAGATCACATTCGGATAATGTGATCAATGGTTCTGTTATATTCTTTTTAACATATTGAGGCCCTTGCTCAAAAACTTCTTTAGCTGTTTTCTGCTTTGACTGACTGGAAGATTCTCCCAGAGTCGGATATTCGGATAGGGAGAGAGAAATTCTTCCTCTTCCATACTGCTGAGATCCTGATTTTCTTCCGCCACGACCTCGGCCACGTCCTCGACCACGGTCAGGTGGTTCCATACTGCAAGAAATTATAATGTGATTAGGCTCCAGATAAAACCTTTAAAGCCCTATGTAGCCTTTTAAGGGTACAACTCATAGATGCACAATCAGCTTTGTCATCTGGGTGACCATTGTCTTGCAGCTTTTTAATAAGCGATTTAAGCTTAAAGATCCAATAACGAAGATTAATCTTGGTGTAAGGCTGGACTACGGATTGAATCCAAATACGGCTCAATTCTGATTTAATACATTCCCGTTCTGCATCGTCCATGCTGCAAAAATTCTCAGGTTAAAAAATCGGGTAAAGAATTCTGTTCACCTTTGATGTATTCAATATCAAAATCAAAAGCAGAAAGTTCTGATTGCCATCTAGCAAATATCTGCTTAGAAACTAAATTCTTTACATCTTTAGCTAAAATGAATTTAGCTGAGCTACAACCGATACGGAGTAAAAAGGTTTGATTGAGCAAATCATCCTGAAATTTAGAAATACATTTCACTATAGAAAGCATTTCCTTTTTAATAGTGGAATAGTTAAGCTGGGCTTTTTTCCACGATCCTGAGGTAAATCTAACTAATTCCTCTTTCTGAGATTGAGGATTCTGCTGTTTAAGAATACTTTACGCCAAGCTGGATTAGCTAAACATAAGCAAGGCAACTGTTTTGCCCTAAGCTTAATTCTACTGCTTTGGTATGCTCCTCAATCCAAGGAGGAGGAGTTTTCTGTAAACGTTGATATAATATAGCAGTATCCTGGGCTAAATTTTGATAATAGTCTGCAATATAGTTTAGACTTCCCAAGAATCTCTGGAGTTGAGTTTTCTCTTTTATTTCATCTGGAAACTTAGAAGCAAACTCAATGCTACGGTCAATGGGAATAATAGTTCCCTGATGAATGTTACGACCTAAAAATCGTACAGTTGTCTGGAATAGTTTCATCTTTGGAGCAGATATGACTAAGCCATTACGCTTAACTGCTTCTTTCAAAGCTCTAAGATGCTTGAAATGTTGGTCTATAGATGATGAAAACACAAGAATATCATATATAAACAATACAGTAATCAGAATAAGGTGAAAATATTTCATTCATGATATTCTGAAATTCGGATGGGGCATTTTTCAAACCAAATGGCATGACGTTCCATTCATAATGACCAAAAGGAACAACAAATGCAGTTTTATACCGATCCTTTTCTTCAATCTGAATTTGCCAATATCCAGATTTTAAATCAAATTTAGAAAAGATAATTGCGGATTGTAATCTATCAAGCAAATCCTTTTTGTTTGGAATTGGATATCTTATCCATTTCAAAACATCATTTAAAGGTTTATAATTGATAACAAGACGAG
This sequence comes from Vaccinium vitis-idaea, assembly GCA_963854785.1. Classification (NCBI taxonomy): domain Eukaryota; kingdom Viridiplantae; phylum Streptophyta; class Magnoliopsida; order Ericales; family Ericaceae; genus Vaccinium; species Vaccinium vitis-idaea. The sequence continues at coordinate 24,464,751 of OY978215.1, forward strand.
GAACTCCTCGCTCTTTCTCTGCATTGTTGAAAACATAAAATGCAGTACAGCTCCAAGGAGAATAACTTTTTCTGATTAATTTTTTGTCAAGAAGAGTTTGGATCTCCTTTTTGCAAAGCTCCAAATAATCAGATTTCATCTGGCTAGGTCGAGCTTTGGTTGGAATATGTTTTTCATTAAAATCCTGATTGTAGGGAAGTGAAACAATATGACGTTTCCTTTCCCAAAAAGCATTTGGCAGATCACTGCAAACTTCTTTTAAAAATTGATTTTCAATCTCTTTAATTTTTTCTTGCAAACCAGGAGATTGAAGTTTCTGATTAATATCCATAATTTGGATTTCCTTTTGAAGAAAATTCAACAGCTTTTCTTTATTTTGAAGAAAACCTTGTAATTCCTGAATAATTCTGGTTTCAGGATCAGTAACAAAAGGATAAACAATATCGTGATCCTGCACACGACTATAAATTCCAGTTGGATCAATCTTATTGATTGGCATAATCATATTCAAAAAAGGTGTTCCTAGAATCACCTGTTGCTGCAGATTTTTAACAAGTAAAAACATTGTTGGTAAACAAGTACCATCATTACAGATCAAAACATCCGATAATTTATACTGAATATGCATCCTATTTCCACCGGCGGCGGTTAAGGACTGAACAGTTTTTTCAAAATACTTAGTGGGAACTAACCTTTCCTGGATACAGTTCATGTCTGCACCACTATCTACTAGTGCAACAATATTCTGAATTGTGTATTCCTGATTAATAACAAGATTAATCTGGATGTACCATTTCTGATGAGTGACCTTACTGATACTATTTAAATAGGTTAATGCCTAAGAAGTTTGAGGCTCGTCTTTGGGTTTTGGGTCGGTGATGGGTTTTAGACTTAACTGCTCTAAGCTAGAGAGTCTATGTTTTACAGATGTGATACTACACTGGGCTTCTAACTGAGATATTTTCAAATGTTTTAATTCAGATTTGAGATCATTGACCTCTTTCTGAAGGTCCTGAAGGGTAGCTGGTTTAGAATTACTGGTTCCTTCTAAACGATTAAAAACTTCATTAATACTGTAATACCTTGCGGTATTATTGGGTTTTTCAGATTCGGGTTCTAACATAGAAGAACTAAGAGACATCTCTATAATTTTTCTCCGGATTTCTTGGTCTTGTATTCTATCTACAAGATCAAGGATGTCCTGCTGAGACTTGGTTAAGACATTTAAGCTTAATCCATTGAGATTGGCAAACACTTTTAAATGTTCCTGCTTAGAGGAGGAACATTCCAAATCGTTAATCTCATCACTACTGTCAAATTCCTGGTTAGACTCATCACTAGAGTCAAGGAGTAACTTACTGAGTTGTAGACGAAGACCTTCATCCATTTGAAGTTCATTCAGCTTTTTCTTGGTCAGACATTTGTTGGCATAATGACCAATTTTCCCACATTTGTAATAGCGGGCTTCAGATTTCTTTTTTGGAGCAACTTTCTCTTTACCTTTACCCTTGGTTTTGCTAGGCTTATTCTTAGAATAATCCTTGTCATAAGACTTTCTCCTATACTTTTTCTTATATGGTCTGGAAGACTTAGAAACAGTTTTCCTACGATGTTTCTTAGGATAATTGGTGGGTATGTCATAGGCAAACTGTTGACAGAATTCGCCAATTTCCCTTTTACCGGTGAGATTCTGCTTCTTGAGCTGATATTGCAGCTTCATATCATTACAGATGGTTAATCCTACTTGGACACAAACACTAATAAGGTGTCCATAAGTACAACTAGTCCATTGGATAATGTTCCCAACACTGAGCTCCATGAGTGAGCAGTATGGAAGAGGAAGAATTTCTCTCTCCCTATCCGAATATCCGACTCTGGGAGAATCTTCCAGTCAGTCAAAGCAGAAAACAGCTAAAGAAGTTTTTGAGCAAGGGCCTCAATATGTTAAAAAGAATATAACAGAACCATTGATCACATTATCCGAAGGTGATCTAAATTTACATCCGAAGGATCCATGGTGCCTTAAAGAAAAGGCCGGCCCAAGAGGACTTGAGGCCCAATTCAGGATAGATCTTTTGACATTTGGTTATGATTTTCGAGAACCATACATTAAAATGTGCTACAAAGTACAGCCAAACACTCTATATATACTCCCTCCGTCCCATTTTGATAGTCTTATATGGAAATTCTAACTTTTTTAAGCAAATATAATTATTGCACCAAAAAACTCAACTTTGTCAAGCTTTCCGGAAGGTTTTCTGGTAAGCTTGACTTGAATAAAATGATTTTTATATACGTTTTAAGGGCAGAAGCCTCCCTTCACTGATTCAATCTTTTTTAATAGATGCTGGGAACTAAACCCTACCATGCATAGGATTCAGAGTTCGATGTCAGGTCCTCAAATCTTTCTTATATTCTCTCTTTCCTAAAGGTTCGAATGGATAAGGAATGCTAAGACTGAGGTAGCTGTCCTTTTTTTTCAAATAGGCTCATCTCTCCAGCCCAGAATACAATTAATCTGGCATGGTCTACATGAGCCCCTAGTAGTTTACCGAATAAATTGATAAGTCCGGAAACACCGAAGATGAAATATAGAGTCCTTATATCCTTGTGGTTAGTGGAGAACAGCCATCGGACTGGATTTGTCGTAAAATTGAGATTATTTTGTTTCCTTCCTTATCAGAGAGGGGCCCCTTAGGCAGCACGGCCTATTTATTTAAAAAAAGGGGAAAGAAAAGGGGGTGGGGAAGGGAATCAACTGGGCTATTTCACTATCGATCAGGTGTGGGGAAGAATCTCTTTTCCCTTGATTTCTGAAACCGAGCCTCCTTCGATCGCTTTACTTCAACCTTCGGTCATGGAACAAGCAAGCTATCAACTCCTCCCTATACTATCACATTCATCAAAGAGATACGGCCATCTCTAACGGTTACACACCCCCTTTATTTTCGATTATATCTTCAACTTATCAAATTTGATTAATTTAGGTAGCGATACTCCACTTTAAACTTATGGGTAAAAATGAATTTTTACAAAGCTTCTATGGTTGATTTTGGAAAACGGACATGTATTTTAGGTCATCCCATAATAAAATATGGAACTACAAAAATGGGACAAAGGAGTACTAAATATGCCGACACATCCTTTTCCCTTGATAATAGAGAAATGAGAAATAATTTTTGCATTTCCCTTTTTTATAAGTGCGCTCTAAATTTTATCCCTTGTGTTTTTGTTATGTGTATTTTCAAGTACTAGAAGACAATTTTCTTAGTGCATTTATAAAATTGTGCAGTGCAAAAATCATTTCCCTAGAGAATTCATTATAAAACTGTGTCATAGATTACCTTAGCTAGGTAGATTTACAAATATTAGTTTTCATAGATGCCATCAAAACAATACTATTGGGTAGAACTATAATGTTACATGTAAAAATATATTGGCGCAGATAACGGAGGCAGGGGATAACATTAACACGATCCTGACTGTGCCTTTTAATTTTCCCCCGAACCCCCCAGTACCCAAAATTTTGACGAAAACTTTCCCCAATCGAGGAGGAGTCGGGATGGGATCAATTGTCATCCCTGCAATCCACATGGAGTGAGTGACCCACTTAGTTCAAAATATAGTGATCAAATTCCTTGTACCTTAAAATTTAATCTTGTTTCCTCAAAGTTGGAGTAACATAATAATGAAAAGGAAGCACCCACCTTCCCACTTTTGTCTATTCTAACCGTTATGCAACGGATTTCTTCTACCCGGCAACCAAATTCAAAAATCTGAAAAAAGACCCAACCCAAAAGTATAACCCACTACTACAACACCTTTCCCTTTTTCCCTTCCATCACATAAATACCCACCACTTTCTAATGCCAACCCTTCAACAATCACACAATTAAATATCTTTCCAATTCTCTCCCCAGCTCATTCAATGGGGTCTTGCATTAGCAAATGCAAGCGCAAGAGAAAGCACCAAGTAGAGCCTAGCCATGTACAGGACAAGATGGTAATTTCACAAGCTCCTCCTCCTCTTCCAACCTATTCTTCTTCTTTCTCCTCAACTAAACAGCCTCTCTCCCCTCGTTCTCCCTCCTCTGCTTCCTCCTCTGTTTCCTCTGTTTCTTGCACCACTAGGAACACTAGCAACTCGTGTTCGTTAACGTCGTCGCTATCGTCATCATCGTCAATATCATCATCAATTGTAAGCTCGAAGGATAGATCGTTCACGAACGAGTTCTTGTACTCTTGTGTTAAGGAAAACCCACAAATAATTCGGGTTGATCCGGTCAAAGGAGTTGTGAAAAAGTCAGTGCCGGTGAAAAATTCGCATGACTCAATCCAATCAAGGCAATTTAGCTCAATTCCACAAAAGAGATCTCGAGCGAATTCACCTGTTCTTTCTCGACAAAAGAGCTTTAGGAGGGAAATTGAGATTCCCAATTACGCAAATTCTACTCCTAGTAGGAATCTGAGGTCTCCGTCTCCAAGCAGAAGATTCGGCGGGGATCATAACTACAGGGGTGATTTGAAAAACAGGCACAAGGAAGTTTGTTGCAAGAATTCGTTTGTGTCCAAGGAAAATGTGTTGAATTCTGGGATTTTATCGGCAAAAAGAGAAAACATTAGGCCCCCAAGTCCGATCAATAATTGGGGTAGAAATCGCGGTTATTTGATGAATAGAGAGAATAGCATTTACGGGATTTGTTCCAAGATCGATGAAATTGCAGGTGGAGAAGAATTTTTATCGAAGCGAGATGTCGATGTTATCCCCATGGAGGATATTGATAATCCTCTCATTGCGTTAGATTGTTTCATTTTTCTGTGATTTTTGGTGTGCATAGTGCGTTGATATTTGTTATGTTCATAAGTTCAACAGTTTTTTTTGTGTGTGAGTTTTCTTGAGCAGGTTGAAAGTTTATCACCTAGGTCAAGTTCTTGGATTTAATGGTTGCTGAGGATGGTTTTTTGTTCTTTTGTAATTTCAGTATTTGAAGATCATTTACATGACTTTATAGGTAATTGTAATTCTTTTTGGACTTTTATGTACCATGACACATATGGGTAGACCTATCGGATAAAATCATTATACAATGGATTCGAAACCTATGGTTTAGGTCTCAAATGGTCTTTTGAGTCTGTTTTTTTAAGACGGTAGGATATTAATATATTAATGTCAATTATATTACTATGATAGCCAATCTTCTATCTAGATATGGCAATTCTCAACTGAACCCCATGAACTTAACTCAATCTGTCCACTTATAACCCAACTCAACCAAACCATATTGTATTTTGGGTCGATATGGGTTCAACTTCAACCACATTAACTCATATTCATGTGGGTTGAAAATGGGTTGAGCCCCAACCCCCGCCCATACGCGCCTGAAAAATAACTGCTATCCATCTCCTTCTTGAGAGCAAAAACAACAGCTTGTGGAAATTTTTAGCCAAAAAAATTGGTGTACAGTGTATTCACTCTCAACACTCCAACAATACTACCCATTTTACCTATCTCTTATTAAAATAATACTTTTCCTTTTTTAAAATATCACAATATATACGACCAACGGTATATATATGATCTATTCAATATATATAAACCTACAAAGACCTTCGTCCGACTGTTACCTCTTCGTCGTCGCCGTTGATTGTCGTCGCCCTCGATCCCTGTTTCTTCGCCGTCGATCTTGGCTCGCCGTCGATCTTCATTAGAAAGCCTCCATCGTCGTCTTTACTGGCTGTAGGGGAAGAGAGAGAGAGAGACAATAAAAAATTGAATGGATGATGAACAGTGCCACGGTAAAAATACCTAGGTACTATTCAAATATGTATAGTGAACAGTGATTTGGCCTAGCTGTTGCACCTCCCTTTTATTCTTCCTCTTCTCTATTTTGCCTCAAAAATCAGTTTTACAGTAGCAGTTGCTGATGCTCTGAGAGAGAGAGAGAAAGTACCAAGGGCCCCATGTACACTACCAACAGAGTGAACCTAGGTAGGCCTGGATTGGATCTGAAGCCGATATGATTCGAATCCGATCCAATCCGAAGTTGCTCAAATCCAATTTAAATCCAAATTCAATAATTTGGGTAGAAATAGTGGGTATTTGATGAATAGAGAGAATAGCATTTACACATAGGCCTACTATTGCCTTGGGAGAGACTTTCTCTCTCTAAAAATTAGATCCCCCTAGGGTTTTTTTCCCTTTCTCTGCCGGCCTCCTTCTCCGGCCCTCCTCTTCTTCTTCTTCATTTTCCTTTTGCTTCTTCCTCCTCCCTCTCCCTCCTTTATGTCCTCTATTTTGGTTTTGGGTTTGGGGGTGGGGGTGGGGGTGGGGCCGCCACCTCCGCGCCCCACCCCCCGCGAGTTCCCTCCGCTGACCACCCACCTTCAACCTCTTGCCATTGTCCTCCTCCTCCACCACAAACCTCCTTCTCAACCCTCTTCTACCACCATCAGCCATCACCCACCGGATCCCTCACCCACCGCCACTTTTTGTACGACCCAAGCCCCACCATCTCCGCCACTTTGAGGATTTCTGACTTTGGGTTGAATCTGGGTGGTTTTGGCCCCCTCCGGTGCAATAAAGTTCTCAGATCTGTAGGCGGCCGGACTTGGAACTTGGCTCATCAACCCGGAGAAGCAGCTTTTGGTCAACTCAGTTCAACTCAGTGCTTCTGATCTGACTCGTTGGGGTAACTCAGTGAGGTGACTCGGTTTGCATATGTGTGTCTAAGTCCAGAATTAGCTAGGTTTTTTTTTTTTACTTTGTTTTAGGGTGTTGGTTTGTATTTTTTTATTACATTTGCGCTGTATTGTTTTAAGGGTTTGAGCCGGGTACCCGTTGGGTTCTCTACTGCCAACATTTTGATAGGATTCATCATTCCATCCCGAAGGTGTTGGGTCTGCTTCGGCAAGTGTGTCTAAGAGCTAGTGGCATTGTATGCCGAGCGAAGGCCGTGCTCATATCAACTGTTAGTGGTTTTGGTTTCACTCCTGTCTTTGAATGTAATCGTTCCCGGATGGCATTTATAATGGAATTCTTGACTTTATTTCAAAAAAAAAAAAGAGAGAGAGAATAGCATTTATGGGATTTGTTCCAAGATCGATGAAATTGCAGGGGGAGAAGAATTTTCATCAAAGCGAGATGTCGATGTCATCCCCATGGATGACATTGATAATCCTCTCATTGCCATAGATCGTTTCATTTCTCTGTGATTTTTGGTATGCATAATGCATTGATATTTGCTATATTCACAAGTTCAACAATTTTAATTCTCTTTTTGTGTGTGTCTTTCTCTTGAACAGGTAGAAAGTTTATCACCTAGGTCAAGTGCTTGGATTTAACGATTGTTTGAGGATGGTTTTTTTTTTTTCTTTTGTAATTTCAGTATTTGAAGATCATTTACGTAACTTTACAGGTTATTGTAATTCTTTTTGGACTTTTATGTGGCATGGCACATGTGGGTAGACCTATCAGATGAAATCATTACACAATGGATTCAAAACCTATGGTTTTGATCTCAAATGGTCTTTTTAGTCCTTTTTTTCTTATGAGACTCTCAAATGGTCTTTTTAGTTCTTTTTTTCTTATGAGAGTGTAGGTTGTTACTCAATGTTAGTGCCTGTTAGATTACTATAGAGCCAGTCTCTTATCTACAGGAGTCGAACCCTAGACCTCACGCTCTCAAAGAGCGCTACATAACCATTGGGTCAAACCCCAAGGTTTTTTAGTATGCTAGTTAAATAAGGTAGAGTTATTTTTTTGGTAAATGGGCCGGGTTTTACATATATATTCAATCCGGCGTCAAGGTCAGCGTACACGCAAAAGCAACAATAGGGTGGAAAGAGAACTAGAGGTGGGATCAGGACAAACGTTTACATGGGTTTTTTTAACAATGAAATGAGCGTACCGGCAACAATTCGATAGAGAGAGAAGAGATCAGGAATGTCCTTGGTTTGGTTGTACACGTTATGCCTAAACATTCTCCAATTTTGAGTTCATCTCTTACACCACAAACTATTTTAACATCACGTCTCAATTAGTAAAAAACCAAACATAGTTTGATTATTCCCTTGTTACCCTATAATACGGAAAATGTTAATTACAATCCATTGGGTGGTGAATAACGGAGGAAAATAACAACAACAAAAAAATCACAGTTTTTAATGCCTTGAAAAGTGTTAAAGATGCGTCAGAAACTTTTTTTTTTTTTGTCTTTTTCCTCTCTTATTCATCACCCAATGGGTGTATATTAGTTTTTTCCTCATGTAATTAATGATGTCCAATGAAATTTAAAAAAAAAAAAATTGTGTATGTATAAATCTCCCTAAGTACCTTACAAAAGGACTAAAAAGAATTTGGAATGGTCCAAATCTGCCCAAAAAAGATACTAACCGCAAAGAAGTGCAAAAAGCAGAATAAGTGTCCAAAAACTACCAAATATGTTCTTCAGTCGACGGTGGCAACGAAGTTTCCTAGCTTCCTCCTTTTCTTATGTTTTATCCCCACCGCATTTTCCAGTACATTCCCCTATATATGTGTGTATATATTTCTTCCAACCCAAACCAATTCACTCCAAAATCTCTCTCTCTCTCTCTCTCTCTCTCTCTCTCTCAATGTCACTTATGAATCATGTCCACGGCAGGCATGTGGTGATGCTCCCTCCGGTAAGAGGAGGCATAAAGCGCAAGATTTTCGCCATCATCTTTCTTAAGTTGAAGAATGCAACCCAGTGCGTAAGTCATCAGTGTATGATATGCAAATGCTATCACAGATAAGCAATTCACGAAGTGATATTTTTCTCGCCTCGAAAGCACTCGTCATTTTTCCTGACATTCCACCTTTAGCTCCTTAACACTTACTGTATTTGTAAAATCTTGTATCCGTCCCTATACTTTTGATGTTTTGTGTGACAGAAAGCCAACTTCAAATAAGCTTTCTCAGACGACGCATGCGATGTCGTAATTTAATTCAAAGTAAGTGCAAGAGATCGACTGCCATAAGCGAAAGCAAAGGTCATAGTGAGATTTTGTTGAAATTTAAACATTTGATGGTTATGCTGTTGCAAGGATATCTCCTTTCTTTTTGGGAGAAGCTGTGTGTGTTTGTAGTTGTTGTATTTTGAAGGGAAAAAAATGCAAAATTAATGTATCATTGTCACATTTTCCTTAGCTTATGCTACATAGTAATACAATCTGGGAAGTAGATTCGTTTTAGTTACAATATCAGCTACACCAGCAGCAAATTTGGGGAAGGAAAAGCCTAAAGTCCTAAATCTTCTTCGGGGGAAGCTACAATGTGCACCCTCCCCATATGAGATTTTGTGGCACCAAATATGAGAGAATATGAGATTTTGTGGCTCCAAATATGAGATTTTGTGGCTCCAAATATGATATGGCACATGGTATGCACCCCATACGGAAATATGAGATTTTGTGGCTCCAAATATGAGATTTTGTGGCACCAAATATGAGATTTTGTGAGACTCAAAATATGAGATTTTGTGACACCAAATATGAGATTTTGTGGCTCCAAAATATGAGATTTTGTGACACCAAATATGAGATTTTCTGGAAATATATAAGATTTTGTGACTCCAAATATGAGATTGTGGCACTGTAGCATTACTGTAGCAATTACTGTAGCAATTAGAATGGGTCCAAATATGAGATTGTGTGGCTCAAAATATGAGATTTTCTGGAAATATATGAGATTTTGTGACTATTCATATGAAGTGGCATACCATATGCACTTCATATCTCCAGCCACAAAATCTCATATGGAGAAGAGCACATTGTAGCATGACTCATCTTCTTCGGGAAGCTTTTGGTCTCTAAGTTCGACTTACTCGCGCGCTATCCAATCTTGTTTCGGGCTAAAAACGAAGGTCCCAAATCTTCAAATTCGACGCATTGAACAGTCATAGTAAGTTCCAATAACCCACGTGTATCCAAAGAGTTTTTTTTTATGGTATAAAACCCAGTAATCAAATAATAATACTGTGGAGCCCTCTTTCTCCGGTTGTTCTTCACAGCGGTGGTCTGCGATGGAGTTTGGTGCTGTTTCACTCAAGTAGAACCTGGCCTGCACACTGAGCAAACCGTTAGCGCCGGACTGGACCATTGAGTCCAGAACGGCACTCCGACGGTCTAGTAAGTAAGGGAAGAAGATGAAATGTAATGTAGATCTAGGGTTTTCAGAGTGAATCGCGCGTACCTTTCTCAGGAGATGAACCTCTCCTTTTATAGGTGAGCCTTGGCTTGGCCTCCAAGCACAGCTGTGCTCGTCACGTGACTTAACCGTTCGGGTGACGTCATGATGACGAGCCCGGAAGAATATACTGCATGCACATGCTCCCAGTAAGGTCTTGACGCGTGTCATAACCGCTCGGGTGACGTCATCTGTCATGATCACAGTTTGTTACGAGCATATGCCGCATTAACTGCTATGCTGACCCAGGACCGAGCTTCTCGGCATGTTATCAGCATCATGAAGTCGGTTAAGGTCACCCCTCGGGTACGCCCCGAGGCCTTTTGATATTAACCATGAAAGGCCACAAATGAATTAGATGTAGGATGGGTCTCGGCACTTTGCCAAGGCAGTGGGCCGAACCCCCACTATGCTCTTTTTGAGTGTATTGATTCGTAATTCCGAAGAGTCCCTCAATGATAGTCTCTCGGCGACTACAAAGAGGTGTCTCTTATTGATTCAGCGTACAAGCCAGGTGCTCGGTATATCCGGACCCCTACAATAGCCCCTCGATCCCTCCGTGCGGTTTAATTTCCACACGAGGGGTTGAATATTCGGGTGCCGAGCGGGTTCCGATCCGAGCCCCATTCCTCGAGATAAGGCTCATCATTAGATTCTTTGTCGTCGCCGTGCTCTTCGTCCATCCGGAGCTCGCCACGTGTCCCCTAGAAGTAGGGTATCAGTGGCGACGTGACAGCTGTAGTCACGTCCCTCCGTAATGCTGACGTAGCGGAGAGGGGATGCTACGGTGAACCACTGTGTTAACACGTGTTACGCATCCATTGGTTGGGCGCGCGCCGTTTCGGATTCCTTGCCGTGACCGCACAAGCTTCCCGCCCAAGCTCCTCTTTTTTCGAAATCCCAACCCTGCTATAAATACCTCGGAGGGAGAAGAGAAAACACTTTCTCTCTCTACGATCTCAATCTTCAGACGCTCTCTCTCTACAAACTCGAAGTTTTCTCACCGATTTGAGGTCGTTGCTACTTATTTGCTTCAGATCTTCAGGTAAAACCTTGTCCTAGCTTGTTCTTCTCGCTTTTCTGCTTGTTTCTCTGCATTTTTGTCAAGTATTTTTCTGTTTTCGTCGAGTTTTCTGGGTTTGGGTGCTTGAAGATGACGCCGAGAGGTCTAGGATAGCCTCTTCGCCTCCACCGTAGGTAGATTCCGGAGAGTTAACTGTCACACGTGCACTTAGAATCGATTTTAGGGATCTCGACTTTCTGGTAACCCGCCGAAGAGCATGCTGCTTGGCATTGGACTTATGACCTTCTACATATCGCTAACGGTCTTTACCATGCATTTTTTGCTAGGTCTGGCGCCGTCGGTCATCGAGCTCTCTTCTGAATCTGAGAACTCGGATTCCGGAACCTCAAGCTCCAGTGCCTATAGGATTAAGCAAATCTATAACAAATTAAGAGCTCGGCAAAATGGTTGCCGAGAGATCGTAACAATGGATCATAACTTCGAAGACCCTATAGATGAGAGGCCCCTTCAATCCATTCCTCCGAGCCCCAACCATGGTGTCCCCGAAGCCCCCATTGACATAGACGATGATGTCGACGTCTCGGATGGGTTCTTAGATGACAGCGAGGCTACCGAGTCTGATGACCAGTCGGAGTGGGACCCTTCTGAAACGACAACCACTAGCGCCGAACCCTCTACCGCTAGTGTTGAGCCTTCGGAGGATAACGCTGCTGCTGAAGTCGAGCAGCTCATCCTCGCCGAGATTGGCGTGAAGCTGCCGGAGTCTGCACAGTCTTCTGAGGGGGCGTCCAGCAGTGGGAAGAAGGAACAGCAGTGCCCCTATCTTTGCTACTTCCTGACCGGAGAGGCCGGTCTCAGAGCCTTCCGAGATAGGTATGATATTCCGGACGATGTCAGAGTGACCCTTCACCCGAAGGGTCAGGAGCTCGTCTATGGACCGAACCACATTAACGTCCCCTTGATGGCGATAGCTGAAGGAGGGGTTCGGTTTCCGATGAGTGAATTCCTTCGAGCATTTCTGAACGCTTACGAGCTTTCTCCGGACCAGCTCACTTGTAATAGCTATCGGGTCATCAGCTCGGCCTACGAGATGATGTTGAAGGATGACTTAGACCTTAGCATTTGGGATTTACTTGAGATCTACGCCGTGTCCCGGAACAAGTCGTTCGGGAGGTACTTTCTGATGACCCGCCCGAAGAAAAGGCAGATTGTGGAACATCTTCCTGACTCCGAAAAGTGGGCCGATCTGTACGTAGTGGTTTCCGGCAATTTTGTCGGGCCCCCCGATGCTGATCTTTTCCCCGTCCCAACTATTAAAAGGAACATTGGTCGGTTCTTAATTCGTATTTTGCCCGTTGCTTTTCTTTATGTATTTCTGTGTACTGACCTTTCGGATAATTTTCTTGCAGCTCCATCCCCCACAACGAGGAGGCTCAAGAGGATCGCAAGGAAAAGTTGCGCCGAAGCTTTATACGAAGTGCAGGGGCGATATACCCACGATCTGCTCAGCTATATTCCGACTTACAGGAGTTGGATCAGGAAAAAGCCCAAGAAGAAGCCAAGAAAATCCAAGGCAGGCCGTACGATATCTGAGGCCAAAAGGTTGCTATTGGAGGAGCAGCCTTTAGAAGATCTCCAAGGGCGTGAAAGGGTCCCCGTAGATAGAGTATCCCCCGAACCCTCAGACATCATGCCGCCGAAGATCGATCTGAGAGCAAAACTGGCTGAGCTGGCATCTCAGGCCAAGAAGGGCGCGCCGAAGAAAAGCTCTGCACCACCGAGCTCTACCTCCGTGCCCGACAAAGTCCCCGTCGCTACTGTGCATAAGAAGACAGTCGCTCGGTCCAAAGGGGCAGCATCAGCGGAAGAGAGGGCGGCCAAGCGGGTGAAGATATCCGAAGTCCACACGATTGAGGATGATCTTCCTGACCAGACGTTGCAACAGCCGGACTCTTCTAATGTCGAGGGCTCGTCACACCCCTTCTCTCCGATTTTGGTGAAGGAAGACGGCAATGTCATCTTGGAAGATGACAGTGTTGCCGAGAACGCTCGTTTGGCTATGGGGCTTCTGCCGGGGTTAGCCTTAAAGAAAGATCTTGAGTTGGTGCCGGACAGGTTGGAGGATAACCTTTTTCATTGTACCGCACAAATTGTGAAGGTAATTCCCCATTATCCGAACTGTGTTCATTTTCTTTCGTTTCTCTCTTTGATATTGATGCTGTGTTTGGTACTGTAGGCCGGACAGTCGATGTTCAAGCTTTACAACCAAGCTCTTGACCTTAGCACCTCGGCGAAGAAGTTAAAACGCCGGGCTGACGCGGCCCTTGAAAAGGTCGGGACAGCCGAGAAAAAGTCCGAGGAGCTTCGTCTGGAAAACGAGAAGCTCAAAGGTGATCTCGTGAGGTTGGAGGAGTTGAAGAAGAAGACTGATGATCAGTTGGAGGAAGACAGGGCCGGGCACCAAAAAGCCTTAGACGCTGCAAGAACCGAAGGCCATTCGGCCGGTTTTGAGGAGGTGGGTCAGGTCTATGCCAGAGACATCTATACCCTCGTGAAGCACGGCGAGCTCAAAGGCTTCGGCAAAGGGTACATTTTTGCCTGTGATGTTTTCGGAATCCCTGCCGAGGATCCTCGACGAGAAGTGCCTGAACAACCAGATTCTCCGAATGCTGAAGAGGCTCTGGGGGATGATGCCGAAGAGACTCCTGAAGGAGAAAGTGGCGAGGTTTCGGAGCACGAAGATGATGCTGAGAAGGTCCCCGATCCAGAGAAATCCTCTGAGCAAGCCACTCCTTCGGGGAATGAAGAGAGTAACGCGACTTAGTAAGATAGGACTTGACAAAACTCTTCTATTTGTAAGTTTTTATGATGTTTACTGGACGGCTCCGGACAATTGGAGTTTGCCGTACCAGAGGTTGTAATTTTTAAAGCAGGTTTGTTATGCAGATGGCACCGAACAAGTACCACCCCGCCATGCTCCAGCTTCACCGAAGTGGTGAAAGTTTTGAATATTTTGTTTGGATGTTTTGCTCGTCATGAATGAATGTCTTTTTCTCTTGCACTTAATATGCTTTTGCTTGGTTTGAAAACCATCAGTACTTAGAAAATTTTCTTCTTGTTTATAAGAGATTCGTCCTTCCGATTGCCCCTGCTCGGTTCTAATCAGAGGAAATAGTTGCTCGGATTGGAACCGAAGCAACACGAAATATAATGAAAATTTTCCAACTTGGAAAAAATTTCCACTGATAGCCCCTGCTCGGTTCTAATCAGGGGAAATAGTTGCTCGGATTGGAACCGAAGCAACGCGAAATATAATGAAAATTTTCCAACTTGGAAAAAATTTCCACTGATAGCCCCTGCTCGGTTCTAATCAGGGGAAATAGTTGCTCGGATTGGAACCGAAGCAACGCGAAATATAATGAAAATTTTCCAACTTGGAAAAAATTTCCACTGATAGCCCCTGCTCGGTTCTAATCAGAGGAAATAGTTGCTCGGATTGGAACCGAAGCAACACGAAATGGAATGAAATGTTTCCAACACTTGGAAAAAAATTCCTCTGATAGCCCCTGCTCGGTTCTAATCAGAGGAAAAAGTTGCTCGGATTGGAACCGAAGCAACACGAAATGGAATGAAATTTTTCCAACACTTGGAAAAAAAATTCCTCTGATAGCCCCTGCTCGGTTCTAATCAGAGGAAATAGTTGCTCGGATTGGAACCGAAGCAACGCGAAATATAATGAAAATTTTCCAACTTGGAAAAAATTTCCACTGACAGCCCCTGCTCGGTTCTAATCAGAGGAAATAGTTGCTCGGATTGGAACTGAAGCAACACGCAATATAATGAAAATTTTCCAACTTGGAAAAAATTTCCACTAATAGCCCCAGCTCGGTTCTAATCAGAGGAAATAGTTGCTCGGATTGGAACCGAAGCAACACGAAATGGAATGAAATGTTTCCAACACTTGGAAAAAATTTCCTCTGATAGCCCCTGCTCGGTTCTAATCAGAGGAAAAAGTTGCTCGGATTGGAACCGAAGCAACACGAAATGGAATGAAATTTTTCCAACACTTGGAAAAAAATTTCCTCTGATAGCCCCTGCTCGGTTCTAATCAGAGGAAATAGTTGCTCGGATTGGAACCGAAGCAACGCGAAATATAATGAAAATTTTCCAACTTGGAAAAAATTTCCACTGACAGCCCCTGCTCGGTTCTAATCAGAGGAAATAGTTGCTCGGATTGGAACCGAAGCAACACGCAATATAATGAAAATTTTCCAACTTGGAAAAAATTTCCACTAATAGCCCCAGCTCGGTTCTAATCAGAGGAAATAGTTGCTCGGATTGGAACCGAAGCAACACGAAATGGAATGAAATGTTTCCAACACTTGGAAAAAATTTCCTCTGATAGCCCCTGCTCGGTTCTAATCAGAGGAAAAAGTTGCTCGGATTGGAACCGAAGCAACACGGAAATGGAATGAAATTTTTCCAACACTTGGAAAAAAATTTCCTCTGATAGCCCCTACTCGGTTCTAATCAGAGGAAATAGTTGTTCGGATTGGAACCGAAGCAACACAGAACGGATTTGAAAATCCTTGCGCCGGCCCTAGGTTATTTCCGGACCTTGAGAGTTCTAATCAGTAAACAAAATGGGCAACAGTCGTAGCGAAAGATTCTCTTTTCATTTAACATCCGAACACCTTTAATTACAAGATAAAAGGGGCAAAACAGGCAGCCCAAATATACCTCTTCTAAAAAAAAAATTCCTATGCATAGAACTTCCTAAGCTTAGTGGCATTCCAGGGGTTGCCAATAGGTGTTCCGTCCATCTCTGCTAACTTGTATGATCCGTGTCCGGCCTTTGCAACCACTCGGAAAGGTCCCTCGTAGTTTGGTTTGAACTTGGTCTTTTTGGACTTCTGAACTACTTCTCGGAGCACAAGATCATCTACGTTGAAGGGCCTCATCCGGACATTCTTGTTATAGCCCCGAGCGACCTCTTGCTGATACGAGGCATGTTTCAGGTGTGCTTCGTCCCTGAGCTCTTCAGCTAGGTCGAGCTCCCTATCCATGGCCTCATCGTTAGTCGGCACATCAAAGCTTTCCGTCCGAGCTGTCGGCATTAGGGTGGCTAGAGGGAGAACAGCTTCCATACCATACGCCATGGAGAATGGGGTTCGGCCTGTCGAGCGCCGGGGTGTGGTTCGATAGCCCCAGAGAACTTTTGGGAGCTCTTCGGCCCACCTACCCCTCTTGACAGTTAGGCGTCTCTTAATTCCTGCGGATATTATTTTGTTTGATGCTTCGGCTTGCCCGTTTCCCTGTGGGTACGACACCGAAGAGTGGAAGATCCGGATGCTGTGCTTCTTGCAGAGTTTCTCGATTGCTTCGGCCACAAATTGGGTCCCGTTATCCGAAATGATCGCATAAGGGACACCGAAGCGAGAGATGATATTCTTCCAAAGAAATCGCTCTACGTCAGTCGCAGTTATTGTAATCAAGGGCTCGGCCTCCACCCATTTGGTATAGTAATCTGTCGCCGTTATCAAGTGTTTGAACCCTCCAGGAGCCGTCGGCAGCTTTCCCACTATGTCCAACCCCCATTGCGCGAAAGGCCAAGGGCTGGTTATAGGGTGTAAGGCTTCGGTAGGCTGGAGGAGGTGAGTTGCGTGCTTTTGGCATTGTTCGCATTTCTTGGCGTATTCCTCGGAGGTCTTCTTCATTTTCCGCCACCAGTACCCTTGAGTAAGAGCTCGGTGCGAGAGGGACTGTCCGCCAGAATGACAGCCGCTGCTCCCCTCATGAAGCTCTCGGAGTACATCCTCAATTTGTGAGTCGTGGACGACCTTCAAGTCAGGGCCTGTGAAGGTCCTTCGGTACATCTGATCTCTCGGATCCAAGTAGAAGTAAGAGGCCTTGCACCTGACCCTGTGAGCTTCCTTCTTGTCTGTTGGGAGCTTCTCGTGTTTGAGGTAGGCGTAAATTTCGTCCATCCAGCTTGGGCCGAGGGATATGAGTAACACTTCCTTTGTCTTTTGCTCAATGCTCGGACCCTCTATTTCTCCGAGGAGGATGGTTCGGTTGGGGGAAGCTGCACAAGCTGTTGCCAGGGAGGCCAGAGCGTCCGCGTGGGCGTTTCGCTCTCGGCCCACCCATTCAATTTCCACGGTTCCAATCTCTTTGATTAGCTCCCAGACTTTGTCGTAGTACTTCTCCATCCTTGGGTCTTTTAGGCTATATTGATCCCTGATTTGGTTTACGATCAGCTGAGAGTCGCTGTACACTTGCACTGTCTCGGCACCTAAGTGTTTAGCCATCTTTAGGCCAGAGACTAGTGCCTCATATTCAGCTTCGTTGTTAGACGCTGGGAAACCGATGGTTAGCGCATTTTCGTGCATGATACCCTCCGGGGAGACGATCACGATGCCTGCTCCAGCCCCTCGGCTGTTTGAGGCTCCGTCGATATGTAGGCGCCATACATCTCCTTGGAACATCTTCCATACTCTGCCTTTTCTTTCTTCATTTGGTTTCTCGGCTTGCGCCGGAGTCCCTAACGCACTTCCGTTTGTTTGAGCCTCCACCGAGCACTCAGTTGTGACTTCTTCAACTAACTTCAAGCTATCTTCATTGAGCTCAGGTGTCAGTTCGGCGATGAAATCTGCCAGAGCCTGTCCCTTGATAGCTGTTCTTGGTTCGTACCGAATGTCAAAGTTTCCCAACTCCAAGCTCCATTTTGAGATCCGAGTGGAGAGGTCGGCTTTTCTGAGTACGGTCTTCAATGGGTACTCGGTGATCACAATGATGGTATGGGCTTGGAAGTAGGGCAGCAGTTTCCTCTTCGCGGTTACAAGAGCCAAAACTAACTTTTCCAGAGGCAGGTACCTTGTTTCGGAGGGAATCAATGTTTTGCTGGAGTAGTAGATGGGTTGGAAGTTAGGCCCTTCCTTCCTCACGAGGACCGAGCTCACCGCATGGCCAGAAACAGAGAGGTACAGATATAGATCTTCTTCAGGCTTTGGCATCACGAGGAGGGGAGCTCTGGAGAGATAAATCTTCAATTGGCCCAGCGCTCGGTCACATTCCTCGGTCCACTGAAAACTCCTTTTGCTTGTTTTCAAAGACTCAAAGAATGGTCGGCACAGATCCGAAGACCGGCTGATAAATCTATTGAGCGCCGCGGCCATACCCGTGAGCCGTTGAACTTCCTTGATGGTGCTCGGAGGTCTGAGGTTCCGGATGGCAGATATCTGCTTTGGGTCCGCCTCGATGCCCCGCCGGGTAACCATGTATCCAAGAAACTTTCCTGAGCCGACGCCAAATGCGCACTTCTCGGCGTTGAGGCGCAACCTGTGTTTCTCCATGACAGCAAAAATTTCGCCGAGGTGCTCCAAGTGATCCGAAGCGTGCTTACTTTTGACAACCATGTCGTCAATGTATGCTTCCATTGTGTCCCCGAGCTGCTTGGCGAACATTTTTGTCACCATGCGCTGGTAGGTAGCCCCAGCGTTCTTGAGGCCGAACGGCATTACCTTATAACAGTAGGTCCCTCGGGGAGATATGAAAGTTGTCTTCTCCTGGTCCTCTACCGCCATCGCTATTTGGTGGTACCCGCTGTAGGCGTCCATCATGCTGAGCCGAGCGTGTCCCGCCGTAGCGTCAACCAACTGATCAATCCGTGGCAGTGGAAAGCAGTCCTTCGGGCAGGCATCGTTCAGATTGGTATAGTCTACGCAAACGCGTAGCTTCCCATTCTTCTTCGGCACCACAACAGTATTTGCCAACCACGTCGGATATTGGACCTCTCGGATAGCCCCGGCATCAAGTAGCTTCCCGACCTCAGCAATAACAGCGTCTGAGTGGGCCGGAGACGAACGTCTCGGTTTTTGTTCCACGAGCCTTCGGAGAGGATCGACATTCAGAGAGTGGGAGATAAACTGGAGGTCAATGCCCGGCATCTCGTATGGTGTCCAGGCGAAAACCTCGACGTTCTTTTTAAGGAACTCCACCAGTTGTTCCCTTTCAAAGGTTGTCAGTGTCGACCCGAGGAGAAAGTAGCGAGTCCCGTCGTCATTTATGGGTACAGTGACGAGGTCCTCCACCGCTTTCTCCTCCGCGGCCGTCCCGACTTCCTCCAAGACCGGACCCTCGAGTTCCTCGATCGATCTCGGTTTAGGTTCTTTCTTCTTCATATGCACCGCATTTACCTGGCATCTTTTCGCTGCCATCTGATCACCTTTGATGTCATCCTGCCATCCTTCGGAACCAATGAATCGGACAACTTGGTGGTAAGTTGAGGCGATGGCCTTCATCTCGTGCAACCAAGTTCTGCCGAGGATGGCGTTGTAAGGGCTCGGGGCATCTACAACCACAAATTCCATCTGCAGGGTTTTCGAGCCTGCCCTCACTGGAAGGATGATCTGTCCCATTGGCCAGACCGGAGCCCCGTTGAATCCGAAGAGGGGGGAGTCGGCCGGCATCAGATGGTCCGGATTCAGGTTCAGCGCTTTGAAGGCCGAGTAGTACAGGATCTCGGTGGAACTCCCTTGGTCAACGAGCACTCGCTTTACCCTGGGGATTCCCATGTAAACGGAAATTACCAGAGCATCGATGTGAGGTAGCTGAACGTCTTTTAGATCCTGCTCGGTAAACGTGATGGTCCACTGCTCCTCACGATCCGAGAGCTTTCGTTTACCGTTTCCTCCAATGGCTAGAACCTGTGAGGAGGGGCTCGGTACCGCCCTAAGGGCTGCAGTCTTCTCTTTGGTTGCAGCCCCATGGATCACATGGACAACTACTTCTTCCGGAGGGTTATTCTGCTGCTGCGCTCGGGCCGCTGTCTTTTGTCGGTCAATCAATTGGTTCAAGCGCCCCTGCGTAACCTGCCCTTCAAGGAACTCCTTGAAGGGTCGGCAAGCAGTGGTATAGTGTCCCAGCTCATTGTGGTAAGTGCACTTAACCTTGCTGTCGCTTGGCTAGCCTTCGGCGGTCCCCAGCTTATTAGTTGGCCAGGCGAACCACGGTTCCCGAGAGATTTCCCTTATCAGCTTGTAAAGAGGTAGGTTGAATACTGTTGTTACGCCAACGAACTCGTTAGGTTTCGGTTCCCGCTCCCTGTGCGGTTCCCGTTCCTTCCACGAGTCGCGGTCCTTTTTCCATCCTTTGCTACCCCCTGTTTTGACTGTGTTGACTTGCTTTTTCCCTGAGTAATCACCAATGTTGCCCCTCTGGTTTCCCGAGGTTCTCGAAAGCCTTCTCTCGGATATGACATCCTCCAACTGGGCAAACTTCTCCACCGTCTCCATTAACCGGCTCATGTTTGCCGGGGGGTTCACATTAGTTCTTCGAAAATCGCCGAGGTCTCGTCCAGGCCGTACTTGAAGGATGTGGCTACCATTTGTGGGTCACAACTTTCGATGGCGTTGTAAATCTCCCAGTAGCACTCGGCATACTTCCTCAGTTTCTCTCCGGACTGTCGTTTTAGGCCTACGAGAGCGTCGATCGTCTTTGGCTGTGTACTGCTCGTCACGAACCGAGCTGTGAAGGCCTCTTCCAGTTCTTCAAATGAACCAATGGAGCCCGGTTGTAGTTGGTTAAACCAAACTAAACCGGTCCCCTGGAGGCTCACCGGGAAGGCCTTACACATCATGGCTTCATCGTAGCCATATAGTCCCATCAGCTGTCGGTAATGCACGAGGTGCATCACCGCGTCGGATTTTGCGTCATACTTCGTGAATTTGGGGACGGTGAAGTTTCTCGGGGGCTGAGCCTCTTGGATTTCCCGAGTGAACGGTGACTCTTGGATTTTTCGGAGCCTTGAATCGGCTGGCCTCTCGGCGGAACGAGGGGCCTCGTAGGCCTTGCCAGTGCTGAACGCTCTTTTGGCGTTCAGTCTGTGCCGCTCGTCGCTCGCACCGAGGTCTCGGGGAGGCTCTTTTCGTTTCTCAAAGCTTCTGGCTTGAGGAGGATTTGCCTCCGCTCGGTATCGCTTTGACTCCCCGGTACGTGGGTCCCGAACGATAATATAATCGCCGGTATCATCCATGTCGTACTCTGCGAAGTGTTGGGTTTCTTGATCTCGGTGTCTCCGAGGACTACGATCCCTGTTGTAG
Organism: Vaccinium vitis-idaea; assembly: GCA_963854785.1. Classification (NCBI taxonomy): domain Eukaryota; kingdom Viridiplantae; phylum Streptophyta; class Magnoliopsida; order Ericales; family Ericaceae; genus Vaccinium; species Vaccinium vitis-idaea. Next base: position 24,486,085 of record OY978215.1, read on the forward strand.
GTTCTCGGTTCTCGGTCCACACACTCTCTATGGCGATCATGTCCCGTTGATCTGCTACGGATGATCTCTCGGCCATCCGCATCAAATTGCACCGGGGCTTTCCCACGGAGAACATTATCGCCTTCATCGTTTCGGCGTGATGCTCGGGACCCAGAACGCCCCGTCGTTGACTGAGAACTGGAAGAAGAGTGGCCTCCAGTCCGAGCAGTGCGATCTGTACGCACAATCTCCGAACGTCTTCTCGGAGATGGAGTCCGCTGTCTTGGTGGAATCACTCGTCCTGAGGCGTCGGTGACGATGATCGGCTGGCCCAAACGGTCTTTAGCCGAAGGGCGTTGAGTTTGGTGGGTAAGTTGAGTTGTTTGAGCAGCCGCCGTCGCCTCGACGCCCCTGATCGGGAGGCTGAGGCTGTGGGTTGTTTCTTCGTCAGTGCTTCAATCTGAGCCTTCATGGCAGCCATCTGCTGCACGGTGTCTAAGGGATTTGGGCTCGGAGTGAAGCCTGAGATGGGGTGGGTAACGATGCCCACCCGAGGACCACCCCCGGGGTTAGCTCCTGCCGCCGGTCTGGTGGTTCCGTCGTCTTCAACGATCGCCATGGAAGAGCTGAGAAGCAGAGGAAGAGTATCCTCCAAGAAGAAGAGTAGAACGCCGGGAAATGACGAAAATCAGTCGCTCCCCAGCAGAGTCGCCAATTGTGGAGCCCTCTTTCTCCGGTTGTTCTTCACAGCGGTGGTCTGCGACGGAGTTTGGTGTTGTTTCACTCAAGTAGAACCAGGCCTGCACACTGAGCAAACCGTTAGCGCCGGACTGGACCGTTGAGTCCAGAACGGCACTCCGACGGTCTAGTAAGTAAGGGAAGAAGATGAAATGTAATGTAGATTTAGGGTTTTCAGAGTGAATCGCGCGTACCTTTCTCAGGAGATGAACCTCTCCTTTTATAGGTGAGCCTTGGCTTGGCCTCCAAGCACAGCTGTGCTCGTCACGTGACTAAACCGTTCGGGTGACGTCATGATGACGAGCCCGGAAGAATATACTGCATGCACATGCTCCCAGTAAGGTCTTGACGCGTGTCATAACCGCTCGGGTGACGTCATCTGTCATGATCACAGTTTGTTACGAGCACATGCCGCATTAACTGCTATGCTGACTCAGAACCGAGCTTCTCGGCATGTTATCAGCATCATGAAGTCGGTTAAGGTCACCCCTCGGGTACGCCCCGAGGCCTTTTGATATTAACCATGAAAGGCCACAAATGAATTAGATATAGGATGGGTCTCGGCACTTTGCCGAGGTAGTGGGCCGAACCCCCACTATGCTCTTTTTGAGTGTATTGATTCGTAATTCCGAAGAGTCTCTCAATGATAGTCTCTCGGCGACTACAAAGAGGTGTCTCTTATTGATTCAGCGTACAAGCCAGGTGCTCGGTATATCCGGACCCCTACAAATACTGAAAATTCATACCACAACGAACAATCAACGTTCGCTTGAAAAATCCAACCCAACATGGCCGATTGGAGTTCGGATGCAAAGAAAGACAACTTGGCTTCAGCAAAATCAACCAGATCTTGAGACATTGCATCTTTCTGCTACTCTTGCGTGGTTGGAGTCAACGGATTAAGAGAGATTCCTAATGAAAAATTAGAAGTTAACAAGTAGTAGTTCTTATACACATTGATGAAATTGCATTTGGAGAAGAATTTTCCGCGAAGCGAGACGTCGATGTCATCCCTGTAGTGGGCGTCTCCCTCTCTCTCTCTCTCTCTCTCTCTCTCTCTCTCTCTCTCTCTCTCTCTCTCTCTCTCTCTCTCTCTCTCTCTCTCTCTCTCTCTCTCTCATACACATACGCGCGCGCACGTGCGCACACACAACCCCAGCCATCCCCGGCTTTTCTCTCTCCCCCACATTTCTCTCATTTTTATAAATTCAAAAAATCTAGAAAAATATAATTGGAAGTTGAGTAATGCTACATGCACTAACTAGTGTACAAACTATTACACTACATTAATGCATTATTGAATACATGAATGAACTCATCAAATAAAAGAGTGCCACATGCACTGTGTAATAGTTCGTCTACTAGTTAGTGCCCGTACCATTATTGTTAGAGGTTTGTTAGGTTTATTGGCAATTTCCGGGTTTGTCTAACCATTTATGTTTGTAATGGTGGTAGAGTTCTTAGTGTTAGTCTGGATGCTCCACTCTTGTGCTCTCAAGGTTCATTGCCAAGTTGATGCCGCACCAAACACTTTGAGGCCAATCTGGAAAGGTATAACCATGCATGATCATTCACGCATTTAGATCATTCAAATGTCTCATTTTATTGTGCATGGTTTTGGATTAACTTGGGGATTGTTTTTCCTTTAAAATCCCATGTTTATAGTGTGAGTTTATGGCTTTTCATTGGCTGCGTTTGCATGAGTCTGCAGACACTTGTTCATCTAGTGGCATCCCTTGACACGTGTTTTAATCTTGACCATTAAGATCATTTTAATAGCGTTTCCAAGCGTCTGCAGACGCGTGTTTCCTATCGGAGCGTCTACACGCTTCTGCGGACTCTTTAAGTGGCCACATGTCATGTTCTGAGTGGCTGTCTTGGGGAGCACGAAAATGGGCATTATAAAAGCCATTTTTCTTTCATTTTCACACAACCCACTTGAGAGAAAATCAGCCCTTTTTAGAGAGAGAAAGTCTCATCTCTTCTCCATCCCTTCTCTCTTTTGTGAACTTGATGTTCTTGATGATTTGAGCTTACTCTTCTCATCTTTCTTCAATCTAGAGACTTCCTCTTCATGGATCTACTCTAGGTTGATTTTAGTTTTCAAAAACTTTCATAAAAATCCAATCTTTTTCATACATCATGTTGTGTTGCCTTGTTTCTACGTGAGCCGGTTGGACCGGTGCCAAGTTGACTCGGAGATCAAGACGGATGTGCTTGTGGAGTCCATGGAATCAAAGAGGAGTATGGGGTACTACATCAAGAATTGGAGCTAGGTGTCACAAGGGGCTTGTTGGGTAATTCCTAGTCTTGTTAATTCTTGTAAACCTTTTGATTTATGGAATGCATGAGTAGGACTAGGCCGTGGTTTTATGCTTAGGGTGTTTAGACCCTAAGTAGTTTCCACGTATACTGTGTGTTTTGTCTCATTAGTTTAATTACTCTATATTGAACTTGTTGAGTTGTTTGATTTGCCATGGTGAATGATTAAATTGGTTGAAATCGAAGTGGTTTATTTTTAAAGTAGTCGTCCTATTCACCCCCCCCCCCCCCCCCCCTCTAGGACTTGTAGTGCTTTGTATAATTTCAATTGGTATCAGAGCCCGTGTGCTCTTTGTTGGTTTGACTACCTGAGTTGATCCTGCCTGCACTATGGATAGGGGTGTTCCTATGGAGGGTGGTTCGTATGTTCGACCCCCCCTACCTTGATGGTAGTGATTATTCTCTTTGGAAATCCAAAATGAAAAATCACTTGATTGCCCTAGGTGTTAGGGTTTGGAGGTCCGTGCTTTATGGTTATGACGAACCTACGATTGAGGATCCTAGCACTAAAGAGGTTAGAAAGAAAAATGAATCAGAGTGGAGTCCGGCGGATATTGAGAGATGTGAGATGAACTCGCGTGCTTTGAGTGCTATCTTCAATGCCTTGTCTAGATCCGAGGTCAATCGCATTTCTTCGTGTGTCACGGCGAAAGAGGCTTGGGAGATCCTTCGTACCTCCCTTGACGGAATTGAAACCGTGAGAGTTTCTAAACTCCAAATGTGCACCACGAAATTTGAAGAACTTAAAATGCATGAAGAAGAGACATTTGATAGTTTCATAACTAGGCTCACCGAAATCGTGAACTGTTTTCATAGCTTAGGAGAGCCTCTTTCCAATCTCAAGATTTGTCGTAAAATCCTTAGGTCTCTCCCGGCTAGGTTCTTGACCAAAGTGACTTCCATAGAAGAACGGTCGGATGTTGATGACATAACCTTTGTCGAGTTGGTTGGTAAACTTCAAATCTTTGAACTTAACCACTTGTCGGATTTCAAACCTTCGAAGTCCGTATCCAAGACCGGTAGGGATATTGCTTTTAGGATTGATAATGAGGAAAACACCGAGTCTAGCGACACCGATGAGAGTCTTGATGATGAGGAATTGACATTGCTCATTAAAAATTATAAGAGATTTGCGACACTTCGGAAACCTAGAGACCTAAGTGAGAGTCCCATGCTTTCAAGTGGCTTTAGAACTAGTGGTAAGAAACGTTCGTTTTACAAGGGTAAAACTTCACAAGGTATCCAATGTCGTGAGTGCCACGGTTTCGGGCACATTCAATCCGAGTGTGCTAATACTCTTAAAAGGAAATTTAAGAAGGGTTTTAAAGTGTCATGTGAAGATGATAGTGACAATGAGGGTAGTGAGTATGGGGTATATGAGCTTAGTGAGGGAAATCCTAACGTCAATATGTTGGTTTCTACCATAGATCGTCCTACCTCTCCTAAGTCTCCATCCGAATCTTCCTCTTCTAGTGTTGGGAGTGTTGTGAGCAAGATGTCTAGTGCCAAAGTTAAGTTAGCTCTTGAGGTTGAACAAAAAGAAGAAGTTTGTGAGTTTGAGAACATTCAAGAGGCCTATAATCAATTGTTCCTTGATCTTGAGAAGCTAGCCAAGAGTAAGTTGAGCTTAGAGTCAACCCTTAAAATTGTGGAGAAAGAGAGAGTTTCTCTTAGGGAAGATCTTGTTGCTATCTCTCGTAAGTTAGAAGAGCTTAAGGCTTATAATGGCAAATTAACCGATAAGTTTGCCACCATTGAAAAAGAGAGGATTGAGGGTTTGAAAGAGATTGAGAAAGCCAAGTCTAGGATTAGTGAGCTTGAGAGAGATCTTGGTGAGGCTAGTGAAGCCATTAAGAGGAATGAGTGTGGGGCTACACGTTTAGCCGAAATGACTAGGTCTTTTAGAGACAAGAGTGGTCTAGGCTTTATAGATCCTCCTTCACTTCAATCGAAGTCTAGTGAAGGGCTTAGTAAGAAGATCTCTTTTGTGAGTGCAGGGACTACTTCTAGTCCTTCTTCCTCTAGAATGCCCATTCCCGTGGTGTTGGAATCCTCTAAGAAGAAAACTCCTACGTGTCATCCTTGTGGTGTGGAGGGTCATGTTCAACCTCATTGCAATCGGATGTTTGTGAGTGCTAAGTCTAAGGTTGGTGATTCTTTCTCTAGCAAGACCAAGCCAATAGGGGGTGAGTCTCCTAAGAAGAAAGTCTTGACTTGTCACCATTGTGGGGTTGAAGGACATATTCGTCCTTTTTGCTATTGCTTGAAAAGAGAAAGTGTCAAGAGGGGTCAAACTCAAAGACCCATGAACCGTTTTGTTCCACGTAGCGTGGTTCTTGGTCAACCTAATGTTGGAAGACCTCGTGGTGCTACTCCTTAGCCACCTAAGTCTCAAAATGATGAATTTCTCATCAAGTTGTCTCTTCTTGCTACTCAATCGTCATACATTGTTGAAGAGATAAACAAGTTGTCTTTGCATGCTAAGAATTGGAATAATGCTTCTTATGTTCAAAACAAATCGAATCATTATTGGAAGAAAGTTGATCATGCTTCACATGTCTCACAACCTCCAAATACTCTTAGGGAGTTGGGGGGGTCTTCTTTTCTTCATTGAGTTTAGTTGATTGCATGTCACTCTTGTGTGCTTCATGTCATGTTTGAGTCTAGAGTGGTCATGTATTTTTTGTTTAGTGTTTGCATTGATTTTCATTTTGTCTTTTGTTTTCATTAGTTAAATGCATTTAGGGTCATGTTTTGGTCTATTTGTGTGTGTGCTTGCTTGTCGAATGCTTGTGTGCTTGTCGTGTGGATGCTTCTTTCATCATGCATGAGAATAAGTTTGATGCACTTGTTGGTTGGACATTGAGATTTGAGCATAACCATTGGGATCATTGAAGTGTGCATTCGTGTTAATATCATGTCGTGTTCATTGTCTCGGATGAATCTCATGCTCTCCTCTATTTGCACACACTCTTTTGGGGCTTGATCCTTATGGTGTTTAAGGGTACTCATTCGTATCTTGGTTAAACTCTACTTGATTGGATTTTTGATTGACCAAATACTTGAGTTCACCTTTAGATGCTTTCCCCCATTGATTTTTCTCAAGAACTACCGTCTAGGTATTAGTGTGAAAGCTTCCTTAGTGCATAAAAGAGTGAGATCCTTGTTCAAAAGAAATCATGCTTGTTGAAAAGAATTCAAAAAAAAAAGAAGGTATTCATTGTGTAGAAAAGAAGAAGCTATTCATTGTGTAGAAAAGAAGAAGGTATTCATTGTGTAGCCTTTTAATTCTAGATTTGGGGTTGTCGCTCTAGTGTATCCCCTTCTTTTTTATCTCGCACCTAGGTGAATGGCTACCTAATCACTGCACCGTCCTAGATTTGTGTGTACCTCTTGGGTCATGGAAATCAAAATGGGGTTTGTGCGTGAAGTCTTTAGATCCAAGTGCCTTATGCTTTGACTTCACTTGTCTATCTTGTGTGAGTCTTTCTCGGGATTTGGGTGGGTGCCGCTTGGCATTTTTGAGGATCTTGCATCATCTTATAAGAGGTCACCCACTCACTTTGATAGTAGAGAGCATGAAATTCTATTGTTGATCACTTGAACTTATGATATTGTTATGTCATGCATTGCTCTTGCTATCTTGGTTGTGTTTGAAAATCGTGTCTCAAAGCAAGCTTGTTCATCTTCTTCTTATTCATAATGGATAGATGTACATTTTGAGTGCTTGAATTTGTGGTGCCATTGTGTGCTTGAGAATGTACATTCATGGGAAGATGCATTTGCAGGGAGTGTTGTTTTTGAGTTCATGAGTATAGTGCATTGGTGAGGGGAAGTTTTAAAATTGTGTGTAACATTGCATGCTTGATGCTACTTGGTTGTGTGCATACTCCATAGAATGCATCTAGTGAGGGGGAGAGTTCATTTTTATTGAACTTTTGGTTTCATAGTTACTCTTTTTGTGTGAATGATTTGGTGAGGGGGAGTTTTTAAATGTGTTTGTGTGATTTTTCCGGAGTGATTTTAGAGTTGAGAGTGGTTTTGTGTTTTGGGTTTTCACACATTTGAAGTTTGTGTGGGAGAGTTTTCATGAAAATTTTTGGTTCATGCCTTAGAAAAAAATTTGGTGTTCAGAGTGTAGCACTTTCACCAACAGGTGTAGTGTAATTTTGTGAACAAATTTGTGCCTTACCTGTTGAGCTTTTTCACGTCTGTTTTGATGGGAGATTCAGAGAGTTAAGAGTCTGTGAAGCGTTTACACGTGTCTGCTTGCTCTGTACACCCTCTTGGTCACGTGACTCTGTTTTCTGATTTTTTAAAGTCTTTTCACCATCCGCTGCCACGTGTTCTTTTATGAGTCGTCCGATCTAAATTTACACGGATTGTGTTGGTGCACGAACTCAGCCAAGCACTTATCTCCTACACGTGTCATAATCTGATATTAGTTCCATCTAATCCTAACCGTCCACTCTCTCAGGGTTGCTTTGCCTGCACATCACATTCCCTCATTCACCGATCCACTCTCTCTACCCACAACACACAGAGCTGCGACGACTTCACATCCTTTCCATCGAGCTCGATTTCCTTCTTCTACAATCAATCTCGATCATGATCTCTCCACCGCACTGTGTTAGAAATCCGAGAGCAACCATGTTTAGTGCGTTCCAACCCTTGCCGAACGAGATTCGATTTGTGGTTTTGAGCTCCTGGGTTTGCTGATCTGAACCATTTGGATCTCGTACTAGGAATTTTGCATCTAGTTCGCATCGAGAAAGAGCTACCTAGAACAAGAGCAACCTGGCGGTTCGATTTAGGATCACGGCTGGTCTGCTTTTTTGGGTGCTTCTGGGTTCGAGCTTCTGGGGTTTTAAGCGTATCAAGTTGGGGTTTCAACTAACCGGTTCAGTAGCAGCGTTGAGTCTGGATTCTCATTTTCTTGAGGTAATTTCTACCACTTTCATCCCGATTTCTTGTGCTTTTCTTTCCATCAGCTGGTCATTGCTCCATCTATATTCTTTTCGAGTTTTGGCAGTTAACTTGGTGCTCTATGTGTTTTGCTGTGCTTAGAGTTTTAGGTTACATTATTGTAATAGTTGTTTGATTTCCTGAATGGTCAAGTTATTTTAGGGTTTCGAGTCGCACTGTAATTCTGGATTGCTGTGGTTTTGGTTTTTCTGAATGAGAATTGATTTGGGGATTTTTCATCTATCCTGCCTCCTGCGTATTCTATGATTTAGGGTTGCAGAGTATCATCAAGTGGTGGTCATCTAATTTTTAGTGTTTCAGGTACTCTTTTTGATCAGTGTACACCCACTCACATGCATAATTTCTGGGTTTCCACTACTGCACATAACATTTGTGAAAGTACACTGTCCATTCGTGGTGATTCTCTTACTGTGCTATTGTGTTGATAGACGAGATCAACACCATTTGTTGTATGGTTGTACCTTCTCACTGTGGTAGCCAAATACAATATTTATTCACCATGTTGTCTCCGTTATCTCTAAGGATTTTCATTTGGTGGGGCTTCTCTTTATGAGAGTGGTATTTGTTTATACCTTATGGGAGATATATTGAGATTGCTAGTTGGATATCATACTATGTGCAACTGTGTTGTGGGCATCTAACATTGTTACTGTCTGTTGATGTGTTGGCATATTGTCTGTTGAAGTATTGGGTTTGCATCGTTGATATGAGTTTTTCTGACAATATGTTTGAGCGCTTACTGTGTTGGAACCCTTTGGTTATTTGAGCTTCTGCTGTTGTTCCTCTCATACTTTCATTTCTAATTGTTAGCTTTCCTATGCTTGGGCGTCTCGTTGGGCTTCTTCCCTTTGATGTTTCCTTGACAAAAAGGGGGAGAATGGTTGGCTTGTTTGAGAAGAGTATGCTTGGTAGTCTCTCTTTTACTGACTTGTTTGAGAAGAGTATGCTTGGTAGTATCTCTTTTACTACTTGGTATCTTGCATGCTTGATATATGCTTTGCCACTTGGTTTGTTTTGCCTGTAGTTAGTGCCTCTTGGATATGCCTATGTTTATGATTATGCTCATGGATTTATCTTGTTCTCGTGGCATAGATATATCTCTTTCCGTTGCGCTTATTGATTATTGCTATCATTTGGTATCTATGCTTGTCGTTCTTGTGCATGATCTCTCTTTGCAGGGCTTTATCAAGTTTCAAGGAAGCTTCTCTCATCTAGTTAGATTAAGTTTTGAAAGTTCTTTATCTAGTTAGGACTTGTTTCCTTGTATCCATATTGTTTAAATGGTTTTGTCCCGGAAATGCCAAAGGGGGAGATTGTTAGGTTTATTGGCAATTTCCGGGTTTGTCTAACCATTTATGTTTGTAATGGGTTTGGGTGGTAGAGTTCTTAGTGTTAGTCTAGATGCTCCACTCTTGTGCTCTCAAGGTTCATTGCCAAGTTGATGCCGCACCAAACACTTTGAGGCCTATCCGGATTCACGCATTTAGATCATTCAAATGTCTCATTTTATTGTGCATGGTTTTGGATTAACTTGGGGATTGTTTTTCCTTTAAAATCCCATGTTTTTAGTGTGAGTTTATGGATTTTCATTGGCTGCGTTTGCATGAGTCTGCAGACACTAGTTCATCTAGTGGCATCCCTTGACACGTGTTTTAATCTTGACCATTGAGATCATTTTAATAGCGGAGCGTCTGCAGACTCTTTAAGTGGCCACATGTCATGTTCTGAGTGGCTGTCTTGGGGAGCACGAAAATGGGCATTATAAAAGCCATTTTTCTTTCATTTTCACACAACCCACTTGAGAGAAAATCAGCCCTTTTTAGAGAGAGAAAGTCTCATCTCTTCTCCATCCTTTCTCTCTTTTGTGAACTTGATGTTCTTGATGATTTGAGCTTACTCTTCTCATCTTTCTTCAATCTAGAGTCTTCCTCTTCATGGATCTACTCTAGGTTGATTTTAGTTTTCAAAAACTTTCATAAAAATCCAATCTTTTTCATACATCATGTTGTGTTGCCTTGTTTCTACGTGAGCCGGTTGGACCGGTGCCGAGTTGACTCGGAGATCAAGATGGGTGTGCTTGTGGAGTCCATGGAATCAAAGAGGAGTACGGGGTACTACATCAAGAATTGGAGCTAGGTGTCACAAGGGGCTTGTTGGGTAATTCCTAGTCTTGTTAATTCTTGTAAACCTTTTGATTTATGGAATGCATGAGTAGGACTAGGCCGTGGTTTTATGCTTAGGGTGTTTAGACCCTAAGTAGTTTCCACGTATATCGTGTGTTTTGTCTCATTAGTTTAATTACTCTATATTGAACTTGTTGAGTTGTTTGATTAGCCATGGTTAAAGTGGTCGTCCTATTCACCCCCCCCCCCCCCCCCCCCCCCCCCGAGGACTTGTAGTGATTTGTATAATTTCAGGTTTGGAGGGTTTTGTAAGCAAAATACATTCTATTGGGTATGTATTAAATAAATAAAATTCATATGAATTAACTAGGAATTTTGCTATTTGGGGAGCTCTTCCATATCCCCCGGCCTTTTGGGGACAACATATCCCCCTCCTTACAGCTGTTTGATCTTCCCAAAATTATCTCATCCGTCGAATTTTAAAATAGAAAATACTCCCTACCCTTTCAACCGGTTACCATTTCAATTAATAAAAAAAAAACTCTTAACCTGATGAATTTAACCATGGTTTGCAGCCTCTCTCACCCTTACGCCTTTTCTTTTCTCTCTCCCTCTTCCCGCTCCGGATCCGCTGTCCCCATTTGGTGTCCCCCTTTGGTGTTCTACCTCTCACTTGCTGTCATGTGGCACACTAAAAACCTTTAGTTGTTTTTTTTTTTTTTCTAACGGGAAAACATTTGCGTTATAATATACCTTTCTCCGTTATTAAACCCTTTAGCTTTCTCTATTAACCAAACCAAAGGCCCCAGCGTTTTCGGAAAAAAACAAATGCTCAATCACTCTTTTTTTTTTTAAATTCTTCGGACAGCCCTTTCACTCTAAAGTCCAAACAAGAGTTCTTTTTTTTTTAGAGTAAATCAAAGATGATTTAATTTACTGTATACGTGTTCTAATTTTTTTACTCCAAACACGTTGTAGACGCACCTCCAGAGGGATATCTCGAATCGATTCGGAGTCGCCACCCTGGTTTTAGCGGATTGTCCCCGAGGAACCGAACTCGATTGACTCATGCCTCATTCAATGGATAAGGATTACTGGCCCGTCATCACCATACTATCTTAGGTTCGGGAGCTCAGTTACGAGAGGGAAAAGGTTTTACGGCACCCCCCTCGCCCGGTTCGAAGACCGGTCTCTACTTGGCTTTTGTGGGATCATGCAAAAAATGTATGCTACTCAACTTTGAACAAGTACGGGGGATGAGGGATGGGAAGCCTAGTAATGATGATAAACATAACAATAAGCTACAGTGCATGTTTGTGCTCCGTGAATCTACATGAATGGTGATGATATGCAAGTATGAACAAACAAGAACATCAAAAAACAAGTAACAACATTAGACTATACAGAATGATAACAAAATAACCAAAAATGACACCACAAACCATTGCAAGACTAAACCAATCTGATCCACTGCCAAGGGTTTGAGCGCTCAACCTGTGGGTTCGAGCGCTCAACCTGTGGGTTCGAGCGCTCAACCTCCAGCTCACCCTCATATGCTTATGATGCCTCTGATGATTCTGATTTGATAAAAGAATGTTTTAATCACCATTGTTTATTCAAAAACAGCATTTGAATTACTGGACAAAATGGCATAATCACATAATCACGGGTTTGAACTCATCCATGGACCAAAATGAGGCAAACAGGATAGAAGGAATGAAGACTCAATGCTGTAAAACTTTGCAGAATACTCAACATGTCAAGAACAAGCTGAAATGAGAAGAAGTTTTGATTAAACCAGAGGACAGTTTGAGCGCTCAAAGATGTATATTGAGCGCTCAAGCCATCTTCTGGAGTTGAGTATTTCTGCAGCATTTAACCCTCATCTAGACCACAAACTAGTTTAACACGACCTGTGATGATGCATAATGTATTGAAATTTTATCAACGTGAATAAAATAGACTTGAGGTGTCCACATGAGTGGAGAGTAAGCATTAGACTACACATAAGCATGATTAGAGTGAGAGAGAGAGAGAGAGAGAAGATCAGGTTGGCCTAGCCAAACATCAACACACACACACGTCGAGATTAGGTTGGCTTAGCCAAACATCAACGCACACACACACACTTCGAGATTAGGTTAGCTTAGCCAAACATCAACACACACACACACACCTCATAAAGTGAAAACAGAAGGCATAACTGAAATAAACAAGATTGGGATGCCAAAACTGAGAAAGGATTGAGCGCTCATAGCCCTTGCTTTGAGCGCTCAACCCCCATCCAGGGGCTGAGAGTTACTATGATTTCTGACCATTCTTTGATGTTAGTATGAACTTGAGGCTTTCTGATCATGTTAAAAGGGGGGGAAATACCCTGTTTATTTCATAGAATGGGATCATCCATGGCTCGATGATGATGAAACATCACTTTTATGGCTTTTGGGCTCATTGATCAATGATCAGAAACTAAATAAACTGATTTGAGAGTTTTTGGATCAACAAATAGCCATAATAATGACATTACCAACTTAAGAGATGATCAGAAACCTCAAAACATGAAGAGGTGCTCGAACAGTTTGAGCGCTCATAGGGTAAGCCTTGAGCGCTCAAGCCATTTGAAGTTGGGATTTTCAAAAGTTGTTTTCTTGAATATCTGAGACCTTGTGAGTCCATTAGAGGTATAGGGGACCTCCATGAACCCACTGGTCTCCCTTAGGAGTACCAACCCGTAACTTTCACATGGATTTCTACCTTTTGGTTTTGATTTTGATTTGAGCTTGGACTTGTGGTTTTGCTAGGTGGATGAGTGTTGGATGGGTCTATTATCACAATGTGGGTAGATTAGGACCGATTACGTTGGGTGTGGGTTGGCTTGGGCTGATTTTGAATGGATGATGGTGTATTTTAGTGAAAGGTTTTGGGCATCAAGTGGGTTTGATGGATGAAAGAGGATTAAGCTTGAAGTGATGGATGAAGGGGGTTGATAGTTGCTGGAAATATGGTTTGAGGGAGGTGAGCAATAGCTTGGAGCTGGTGATGGTGTCTAACCCCTCTCAATGGTGTAGAAGGGTGGCTTTTATAGAGTGAGAATGGGGGGAAAGTGGGTTTATTTGAAGTGGGGGGTCTATTGAAGTGATATAGACTCACCCTGGGGTCTATTGTACTCATTCGTGCAGTAGAAAAACGGCTGGGTGGCTGCCATTCAGTTAGAATCTCATCATTAGATGCTCTGTCACCGACAGACTGGACAGAGTTTGAGCTCTCAAACGTGGGGTTTGAGCACTCAAACCCCTTTGAGCACAGGGGTTGGCTCTGTTTTAATTTGGTATTTGGAAGGGTATTTTGGTCATTTGGGTTGGTCTAGGTTATTTAGGGATGGTTTGGGGTGGTTTAGGTTATTTGCGGGAAGTCCAAGCCCTTTTCTTAACCTTAAGGCGTTCACGGGTGGTTTTCTCATCATCGGGAGTGCTTGGCAAGTATCCCGGGTCAAAATCGGGGTGTCTACACACGTGTTCTGGGCAAATCAATCAAACAAAATATTTTAATCGAACATCAATAAGCATATAAGCTAATCATCTAAAGTGGATGATTAAAGTTCACACATTTATCTTAAAATCGCACATTTATGGAGTGCTTAAACAAAAGAGTAAACCCAAAAATATAACAAACCAAAAACCACCATAGTTAGTTTATACACCTTAAGCACCACTCCAAAAACAACCAAATTTCAATCGGATCGAAAAGAGTGAATGAGCATTTTTTTTTTTTTTCGAAAAGGCTGGGGCCTTTGGTTTGGTTAGCAGAGAAAGGTAAAGGGTTATAATAACGGAGAAAGGTGTATAACGGCAAAGGGTTTTCCCGTTAGGAAAAAAAAAACAACTAAAGGGTTTTCGGTGTGCCACATGGCAGCATGTGAGGGGTAGGACACCAAAGGGGACCCAAATGGGGACAGCGGATCCGGAGTGGTGTTTCTCTCTCTCTCTCTCTCTCTCTCTCTCTCTCTCTCTCTCTCTCTCTCTCTCTCTCTCTCTCTCTCTCTCTCCGGAAAAAATGCAGCAACCCTGAACATCCCCGAAGAAGGAAGAGGAGGGGTCGATGAAGAAATTTTTTTTTTTCGAGAGGATCGGAGCCCTACGATTTTTGGACACCGCTCAAGACCCCTACCGACACAAATGTCGCTCTGCTTCGACCAAGTATTGTTATTTCACTCCCATATCGTATCTCATTCATTTGATTTTTGGTTATTTTTGGATGAGGTTTTTTTTTTTCGGTTCCTGTTTTTTCATTTTGAGGTATCAAGTGTTCTTCAACTATGTCGGTTCCTGTCTTTTAGCTTCTGGGTTTGATGGAGGGGTGTGATTTTGCTACGTGTATAATATGAGTGACTAGGGATTTTTGTTTTGCCTAATATTTTGGGTCAAATTAAGATAGGCTATTGATTTGATTTTGTTTTGTTTTGGGGCTGATGGAATAGCTGAAATTTATTTGCATGTGGCATCACTGAAAAAGTTATCAAGGAAACACGTTTTGTTGGAACTTGGAATTTATAAGTGATGATCCTGTTTTACAGTAAGGGTATGTTGAATTGCAAAGTCCTTTTTTTTATTGGATATATAAAGAATGACTGGAATGGAATTTGAAAAATTATATCCAGTGCTAGTTTTGCGAGAAATTCATTAAGTTGTCAGGAGTGAACAAGAGAATGTTGTGCTTGGTGTATGACGACCAACTTAGTAATTTGATGCAAAGTCACTGGCAATCACTTACTTTGCGTGTTCTCATACATACCCACTTGTGAAAAGGAAGAAGAGCACATACCCACTTGTGAAAAGGAAGAAGAGCACATACACTCTGATATGTGCTTTAAAAGAAATATATTACTATTCGAATGTTATTAGAAAGTTCATAGAGTCGCCACTGGTTTTAAGTCATGGAACCTTTTTTAGTTTGCCACATAACATGTTCTTGCACATTAGGAGCCAATTTTATCTTGTTTTCCATTTGATTGTACTATGTCTTCCAAGAAAAATCTGTTAGTTGTTGCTATAGCAAGTGAATGATCATAGAACACATCTTTATCGAATCATGCAGCTGCATAGTTTACCATCTTTTCAGCATTTCATAGTCTTTGTCTATTCTTTGGGAGTTGAGAAGATGTCTTTTAGCCCTTCAGAACTATTTCTTATGTAACAAGGTCTTTTTGGTTCTCAGCATTTCGCAGTTTGTGCCTTTGTGCTCTCTCTTTTTTGGGAGTTGTGAAGATGTTTGATCCTTTTGGAACGTTGATCCTGCTGTTAATTCTTGTTGACGTTTACATTTTGGGTGTTTCAGGAGAGTAAATTCTTGAATTTTTGAGCTTTATGTGGAACCCTCTGTCATGGGTGATGGAAGCTGCTGATATCATGCCGATTGCCCATGCCAACGGCGGAGTTAGAACTCGCATTTAAATTCGGATTAGAGTAGAAACCATGATCTAGGGTCATATACTAACTGTATGCTCTAATTTGTTTAGGGAAAGCCTCCTGATTGGCAAGATTTCGTGGGTAAAATCACTCTGCTGGTGATTAGCTCCATACTAGAGGCAGCATCACCATCGGCATGTACAAAATGCATTTTTCTGGTAGCAGCTGTGCCGATGACCACATTTCATATTTATTCCCCTGTTTTTATCTTATATTCGCACAACAATTCTCATGGACAGGCCGATTCATTGAAGTTTCCCCTTATTTTATCCTTCCAAACATCATGGTTGTGTTATCTGATTGCGTTGTTTTCTGTAGTCTGGTGTTGCTTCAATCGCTAGTGACCAAAAAATATGGGATGCCGTTCTTGAAAACGAGGCCGCGGTGAAGTTTTTCAAGTCCCAGAAGAGCAGTAAGAACTTTTCCGCCTTCTGCTCCTCTTATTTGGCTTTTGATACCAAAAAGTTTCATGTAATTTGCTTGTGCGTGCAACTAATCCCTTCTCAGATATGGATCCAGTCATGTAAGTATATGCTCTGCCGATGCAAGTTTTCTAGATCATCAATCATCAACAAACGTTGATGATTATGCAAATGGGTATTATATGGAGTACTCCCAAGGCGTGAAGAATAAAGTGGTTGCGATGATGAGCACGTTATCTGATTATTTTCAGGATCCATTTGAAGGCTCGACAGTAGACACCAATGGGAGTGCCGAAACCAACGTTCTCGTGGAGCTTGTTGGAAAATATTATAGGATGTAATATTTCCTTTTAAGGTGTGAATGTAAATTGACATCTTTTGGAGTCGTGTCGTTTGAGTGGCAATTGTTCATTGTGGACGGACGCGCCCTTTATGAACAAATGTGCCCCTTCCCTTGGTGACTATTCGTAGAGTCACCAGTTAGTCTATAAATAGTGTGTCCTTCATTCATTTTAATTGATGGAATTTTCCTTGCATTTTCTAGTCTTCATATGAGAGAGTACAAACACAAGTTTGGTTCGCCTACCGAACAGATTGGAGTGCTACTTCCGTTCGGTGAAGATCAAGTAGTGCTGGGAGATAGACGTCCATGCAAACCGTAAGCACCGTAGCGGGGGCAAATCTGTCTTAAGTACAGAGTGTTTCACTCGCCTTGATCACCTTTTCATTTTCATCGATTTCCAGGTTTCGAGTTCTAATCTTATAGTGTGCACAGATGGATTTAGATAGTTGCAGATAAATAAATCAATAGCTAAATTTTTCTTAGGACAGCTTATAGAGGGGGTAATGTTTTTTTTCCCCTCCGCATTACCTTAGTTCAACTCAATTTGGACTCAATAGTGTTTTGGGATTCTGGTTTATGTATGCGGAAAATTTGGATATTTTTGGGCTTTCTTGACAAATACTATCATGAAATAAAGGACCATGAATCAATGATCCGTGGAATGTTTAACTATCAAGTGCAGTTGACATTATCTGTATGATGGACTCGAAGGCTGGGTTACATAAAATGATAGTAACAAAGTGAAATTCGACATCAAAATTTTTTCCAACCTCACGAGGCCAAAAGGCTATTTGACCCTATACCATTCGGGCTATCTTTTGCCAGCAGCATAGACAAACAAGGGGTATGCAGTGAAAGACACAGCTTTGTGGACGTAAGAACAACACTATTTCATTTTCAATAGCGTAATTTCCAGTACAAATTTATGACCTCAACACAGCTAGCAGATGCAAAGGAAATGGTGAATTGAATTGCCTAAATCAAATTTCTGTCGGGCATTGTGCAATATTACAGTTCTGATCTATGCCGTTAGCACGCCCTTGCTTTGGTTGGGCCTCGCTGCAACATAGAAAATTTCACCCCAAAGTAACATAAAGAAAAAAAAAACACTTCTATCTCAAACAGAGACTTTTGTCAAACTTGAATAAACGGGATACAGCGACAACAACCATACATAGCGTGTACTAGGTGAGTTACTCCCTGAAAGATGGCTACTTGTTATTCACTTTCTTTCCTTCATATCAGTCGGTAATTGCAAAGCACTCAACAATTTTATCCTCCAACAAGAAAAACTCAAAAACCTAATGAAGAAAGTGATTTCAGAGAGAGATTGAGCACATCCCCGAGTGAAGTTCCATGCCTAAAGAAATCACAACTATAACTTGACAACATCAAGATTAAAATGCCACATTCACAGTAACAAATTAAAGACTGCAACATTTACATTAACAAATTCAAGATTCTAAAAAGAGTCCATCATTACTAATACTATCTTTTGAAGTACACAAAAAAAAAAAGTTACTCCAGCAAAATGAAAGAGAAGAAGCCCAAGTGTCTAGCATAGCCTTTTGGTTTTCTTGGCTAGAGGTTGTGTATCTCGCCGTCCTCCACTTCTGCATCCTCCTCTTTCTCTTTGCTAGGTTAGATTAGCACCACGTATCTGCAAGATAATTTTTAAAGCCAATTGAGCGACTAATCGGTTAAAATGCTTCTCACCCAAAAAGATTTTAAAAAGGTCAAAAAATTCATTCGAAACACTCCAACAACTGATCAACCAAACAGCCATGGTTACTATCCAAATATTCAAATCCAAAAACATTATATGATCAACTCTATGCATTACAAAAGAATAGTTATACCAATACAATAAACAACATCCACTTCTACCAATAGCGGTTCGAATTCAACAATTTCTTGCTATTGTCAGTGATTGTTCGAATTCAACAATCTGAAAACATTTTTTAATTTTTTTTATTGGAAAAAGACACTACCAGTCGATTGTTGAATCAAATGTGTACTACATGATATTGTCAGTGAACAAACTTTTAAGTCCAATTGAGCGATTAATCAATTAAAGATGTTTTAGTTCTTACCCAAAAAGATTTCAACAAAAAAGGTTAAAAGATCTCTAACTTGGTTACATGACATATCTAACGAGGTTGGGAGCACAACCTATGTGGGATTTTACCACCAGGGTTGAGATTCACAAAGTGTATTAGGATGACAATAACAGATCGAAGTCTAATGCGAAGTCTATTAAGGAATCAGATAATCAGATTCATTCCACTAAAATTCAACATTTGGTGATACAAATCCACAAAGAGAGAGAGAGAGAGAGAGAGAGAGAGAGAGAGAGAGAGAGATGACTTACCAGACAACTCTAGCAGTGAGAACTGAAATCAAATGCCAAACTACATGACATTGTCAGTGAACAAATTTAAGGCCAATTGAGCGACAAATCGATTAAATTGTGTTCCAAAAGTTGCTAGGCAGACAGCAAAGCTATCACTGAGCTAAAAAGCTGATACAAAGAAGAATTAAGCTTCAAATAGTACGGGTATAAGACCATTCTAAAACCATTAAAGCTATGAGGGTCAATCCCAAAACAGACAACACCATTACCATTACCATTACCATTACCATTACCATTAGCATTTTAGGTGGGTTGGTTTCGACATATCTTTTTCAAGGATCATTAGACCACCAAAATCTAAGCAAGTGCAATCCATAAGCTCAATCTAACACATCCCATGAAGATACCAAGATAAATTACCAGTTACAAATATAGAGTTCTGAAGCTCAACCCTAAAGCCACTGATACTGTGGCCTTTGGCCTCATGTTCTAACAAGGACCCGTAGATTTAATCACCAATCTGTAGTAATGAAACACCAACACAAAGATAAGTCAAACGAAATGGGTCCCCAAATGATGATAACCAAGAAGCAAAAGTCTAGTGGAAGAATCACAAGGCTTGAAAGTTGGAACAAAAAAGGAAGGTAGCCATCACTAACCAAACCAAGTATCAAACCTAAAAAATAGCACAAAGGTAGGTTAGTACACGGAGAAACCTTTTAAAAAGATCCTCAGGTAGGAAAAAGTTGGGAAGGAAATGTATGGTCTCCAAGGCCATAGAATTATCTTGAACACGACTCTGCTTCACCATGCTTGGTTAGCATTTAACAACCTCATTTGCAGGAAGCTATAGAGAGAACTCTCAACTCTAGCTATAGAACCTTCCTCAAGGTTTCCGAAAACAATGACAGATGTAAAAATCTAAACGTCAAATTGTCCAAAGGCAAATCAAAAGTATGAGTACCTTGTCTCTCGGCAATTGAAAGCTTCGTGGCCATGGTTGCCTTATCTTCCACATCATTTACCATAGATCAAAACAAAAGTAAATAAATAGAGGGATAAAAAAATACAAACATGCTTTTCCCCAAGAATGCAGGGGACTACGATATGCACTCGTACTTATCACAAGCATTGACAAAAATGAAATTAGGTGCATTTATAACTATAGACTGTAGTGGCTGCTACTGATGTAGCTTGTGACTGCATCATCTATATACAACTCCCCATTAGCATATTACATTTTCAATTCAATCACAACTTAGCTATAATACAGAATACAAACATCTTCTGATAGACCAATCAAAACTCTCTAGTTCGTATTTCCTTTGTCATAAGGGCTAGGTTAGATTATCACCACATATCAGCAAGAAATCATGGAATCCATTAATATTGGATCAAGATAGCAAATTGCATTTAGTATGGCTAGGAAATGAAGTTGAATAAGGATCAATACTTCAATTTCCAAACTACCAATTGATTGTTGCATTGATTGTGAACTACTTCGACATTCTCAGTCAAATAATTTTTAAAGTCAATACTTCAGTTTCCAAACTACTAATCGATTGTTGAATCGATTGTATACTACTTCGACATTCTCAGTCAAATAATTTTTAAAGCCAATTGAGCCACTAATTGATTAGAGATGCTTCTCACCACAACATTGACAAACCTTGCCAAGAGGGTGTCCAAAAAACATCACTTGGAGATGTAGCCCTACCAAGCAAGATAGCCCGACTAATTGCTTCCTTCAAAGAACCCTTGACTCCCACTTCTTTCACTCCATTGTCCTAACATAACAAAATTCAACATGCTCATACAAATCAACTTTACAATTACTAGCACCAAAAATTCTTACAAAATATGCACATGCAAATTGTCTTAAATGAGCAAACAAGGGTTAATTTGTGACTAGGTACAACATGAAATTACATTTGGGCTTCATACACGTACTGCCCAAAAATGTGAAGACAACTTGTTGAGGATGAGACTTATAAGCTTGGTCTAGTTACTTGCTTGACCAAATCCTAGACCTAAATTAATGGGTTGCCCCAAGCGTAGGGCTAATACCGGTGTAGCACAATACCCGGTAAGACCGGAATCGAATCCACAGGGACGGTGGAGAGTGCTTAACTAAAAACTCGGGTTGTAGGTTTAACACGGCTCTCAGGTAGCCACCCCTTGTAATTTGATGGGAGAACTAACTAAACTAAAGAAAATTTGGTTTTGCTTAAATTATTTAAAAGAAAGTACGGTCGTAGGGTTCATAACACCAGTGACCAGGTCCGGATATTTCCTACTCCATTCGGTGTTCCAAAGAAAACGTTTGATTTTAGAGAGAAAAAGGTACCCCGAAAGATGCGAATCCTCGCGGTCGCCATTACCCATGTACAGCGAAGAACGAGTTTTGGTCCCCCATTCCCCGCGTTACATGGGCTCCAACAATGCCCGGATTCGTCCAACGGAAGTTCTTTAATAACCTAAAATTGCTTTTTTCCGTTATTAAGTTTGAAAATAGGAGCAAGAGCGTATCCAGTCCTGGCCACGGCGTGTTAATCACCCCGCGACCATACCTATGCGACTACTCACTCATATCCACTTGAATAATTACCAAGATTCTGAAATAAAGCATGCTATTATACTAGAATATGAATTAAAACAAGGATTCAAGATCAGATCACAGACAAACTCCCGTGAACTGAGATTAATGTAAATAAAACAGAAAGTTACGGAAGCAATACTTGAATCTGCGAACGAAACTTCAAAAATTCCAATGTAAAGATCTCTGGGAAGTAGTATCTCCCAAGGAAATAATCGGCTGCTAATTGGAAGAAGAGAAAACAAAATTCCAACCCTAATTCGGAACAAAAACGGAGTATTTATGTCCTTCCCGAAGTCAAAACACGTGGCAAAGTCAAACGGCTGATTTAGGCTGTGTGGTATCGATACAGGACAATCCCTGTATCAATACCCGTAGGTTCTGTTCAGTTGCTGACGCCTGGGTATCGATACAGGGCTTTACCTGTATCGATACCGACTCCTTCAAATCGACTTTCAGCTTGCTTGCCCGTCCTTACTTGGGTCCCACCGGTTCCCAACATGCCCGATGTCTTGTGTCCACTTAACGTGCTCCTCCGGCCTGTTTCCTACAAAAACAAACAAAAAAATACCAAAACAAAGGACAACACCGCATCAAGTGGAAAATGGAATAAATCGCGCCTCTAATGCGCTAACTCGCCCTACTTAGGCGCTTATATCTGTGATATTGCGCGCCTATCATTACTCTACTACTAACCCAAAACACCAACTAGATTTCAATGGTCTTTACGACGTAAAAATTTATAATGGTCAATCTGAACCGTTACGATTTCACATCTCGCTGATTCTATTATTGACACTAATTTTTTAGATCATCGAATATTGATAGTCATGAGATCGGATCACGTTTAATGCATCCCGAGACATAAAAATCCTATTCTAAACCATAACATACCCACCGGAGTTTTTTTGGGGCGATCGGAACCGTCAATCTTTCACATATTACAGAGTACATCATTCATACCAAAAATTAAGTTCATCGTGTTTCAACTTACGTTTAATCGGACGATAACTCTCTTGTAAAATTCATGTATAACAAATTCATCCCCAAATGAAGGAGTTTTCTAATCCTATTTGAGATATAACTTTTTACAAGATTGATTTTATCAACAAGAGCAACAATATTAATGCAATCGATCGTTAAAATAGTTTAATCTTAGTGAGATCCACACAAATTTGAAATTTGATTAGTAGTAAATCAATAACATTGAATTAGACACCCAAATGCTAACCATGGTTAACTTAAAATAAATAAATCGATTATAAAGACCCTAGGTGGGTCCACCTCCATCACACCTATGGTTATGCCCAGTTGGGGCTTAGGTTATGCAAGTTTGGGGTTTTCTAGACAAAGTTATGCCATTTAGGGGATTTGTTTGCCTATTTGGGGTTTGGGTTATGCCAGATACGGGTTTTTTTATTCCCTTCTCAAATGTTATGCCTTTTAGGAGTTTTGGCTATGCCTTGTAGGGGTTATTGTTATGCCATTTTGGGGGTTTTCAATCCATTTAGCTGTTTGGGTTATGCCCCTAAGGTCTGTACGTTATGCCATATTCCGGTTATGCCTCCTTGGTTATGCCTTTTAGGGGTTTTTTTTTCCCTTGTTATGCCATTTAGGGGTTGAGGTTATGTTCTTTATGGGCCACTCAAATTTTGGTCTCGCCCCTTTGGCATAACAGTAATGCCCTGTAGGGGTTTTGGTTATACCCCTTAGGGGTTTATTTTTCGGATGACCTGTTGATCGGGTCAATTTTGCCTATGTGGCATCATCTCAACCGTTGGATTGGGTGGGGGGGGGGGGGAAGCGTTTCGCATTTTGCTAAGTTTGCTTGGGATTTGTTTGTGAGTATCTTTTGTACTCTCTTATTTCCTCGTGCAGCCCCTCATTCCCATCTGTGAAACCGTTAAAAGTTCAAAGGCGGGGAGGAAAAGTCCAAACGGCGATCGCCGATGGTTGATCAACTCGTTGTGCAATTGAATTGATTTTGCGTCGTTACTGTCACTAATGATTGAAGAACAAGGAAGCAGAATCAATGGACCAATGGCTTCCTCTTTATCTTTCTCTCTCTTGGATTGAGATTGTATTCTAATCTGACCAGTGACCACCCGTTGCTGACGTCGAGCCCCTTCAAAATTTAAATTCTAACTTCGCCACAGCATATAGAGTTAGAAAACACTGAAATAGCATGTGCACCGGTGCCAAAAGGAGTCAATACTATTTCAAGACACATATAGGGTGCTAGAAAAATTGGTTTACTTTCGTGATAAAACTGAAAAATACAAATGCAATAAAATCGGAATGCAAAACCTGAAAATCAATGAGAATGAATTGGTGATCAAGGCGAGTGTAATACTTTGTGCTTACGACAGATTCGCCTCCGCTACGGTGCTTACGGTTTGCATGGACGTCTATCTCCCAACACTACTTGATCGAACCCCACAGAAGCAACACTACAATCGATGGGTTTGTTGAACCAAACTTGTGTCTTTACTCTCTCCAATGAAAAGACTCCGACTCAATGAATGTGTAGAAAAATCAACTCCCTAAAATGAATGAATGATGCCATCTATACAGGCTATCTGGTGACTCTACGAATAGTCACCAAGGAGAAAAGACACATCTGTTCACGAAAGGATGCGCCTGTCCATAGCGAACAAGTGCCACTGAAAAGACACAACTCTAAATCAATTCAATTTCCATTCACACTTATTCAAAATATTTTTTCAACAATCCCCCACATGAATGAAATTGACTCGATAACCAATGCAAAAACAATGCAAATGACATAGAGAGTACAAGTGGAAATTTCTTGCATAGGATAAGTAGCTTTTGGCTTTGAACCTTCCCTTGTGAAAGACTGTCGGATTTACTTGCTAACCAGTGGACGTGATACCTTGAACTATTCAGCGTTTTGTGTAACCCAAGACAAAAAAATTCACACAGAATCTTTCCGAACATAGTTGGTTTTTACGGTCGTGCCCATTTTGGCCCTGGAAAACTAACTGGTTACAGAGAGTGTTTTTCAATCGGGCGTCTTGTTCAAAAGGACAAGGCACGGAGTCTAAGCCCTAATTAGTCCACCCTAACTTTTCACAACACCTCCAATCCTTATGTACATGCGCGCTCCAAAATTACCCCCACATTTTAAACGACCAAGAGAAAGCATCTTAGGGAGTCAGGTTCCGCCACCGCTTCTGTTCCCCCTCGTCTTGTTCTTCGCATCATGGTGGCATCCATTGATTACTTGCATTAGATTAGATTCTATGCTATGATGGTGAGCAGGGCCGGCCCCGATGTTTAGGTTGCCCAAGCCCGACCGCAGGCTTGGTTGCCCGCTTAGTGGTGTTTTGGCTTAAAAAGCCAACTTTACTTATTTTTTTGTCTTTATTTGATTTTTTTTTTGCGTTTGTTAGTTTTGCATTGATTTTTTTAGTATTATTGGTTCGTCTCGACGAGAAGAATTCAAAAAGGTAAAAGATTATGGTTAGAACTTCCAAATTTTTGAATAAGATCGAAAAAAGTGTAAAAAACTGTATTTTTCACTTATTTTAGTCTTTATTCAAAAAAAATTAAGCTTAAAAAGATATGATTATAAGAGTTCTTTAAAAAAAAAAAAATGTCTGCTTCATAGTTGAACATGTGTGAAAAAAAATAATAAACCCGGTCTTTTTTTCTTTTTTTTTGGAAATCCCACCATGGGAATAATTTTTTCAATCAAAATTTAATGGTACACTTGTTAAATGCAAATTTCTAACAAAAGTAATTTAGTAATGTGATTTTTGAAATATACTGGACTGAAAGAAAAACCAAAAGAGCCAAAACTATTAAAAACGGAGAAATAAAGGAAAAAAAAGCCAAAGCCAAAAAATTGAGAAAGAGGAGACGGCATGGGGAGTCGAACCTACATTCACACGTGAGGGGCATCATCCCATTGCCACCGTACCAAGCACCAGCTTTGTGTTACATAGGGAAACTATTTTAAATTTATATCTAACTTTCAGGATTTTTTTTTTTTTTTTGTTGTTGCCCCAGCCCAAGGGGTTGCCCAAGCCCGGGGGCTTGCGGGGCTTACCCCTGGGCCGGCCCTGATGGTGAGTCAGTGACTGCAAAGGGGGCATCGCCGCAATTTATTGTTTTTGTTGGTTGTGATTGCTCTTTTCGTAATACTTTCTTTTCTTTTGACTATACAATTGCCTACTAGTACTTTATTGTTCTAAATAGTAGGAGTATCTCTTAAAATCCTTCGGTCAAACTACCAAATCATAAGGCATTACGGCATAATCTCAGTTGAAGCATTTTGTTTCTACAGAAACCAAAAAAAAAAAAGATATTATGATATATCAGCTTAAACATTCTCTCTATCTAGAAAACAAAGCTAGAGATAATAATATCTCAACTTATATCATATATTCATCCAAAAATAAATCAAGAGATAATACTATTTTCACTAGAAATATTAAACAAAATAGAACTGGCTGTCAAGTAAGTTTGATTTATTTGAGCTGTTCAAATAAACTTTGATCAAAAAATTGTACTAAAGTTCTTGTTAGTTAATGCGTAGAACTCATTTTGCAGTTCTCTGTTACTACAAAAATAAAGCATGAGATAATAATATCTCAGCTAAAACAAAGCATTAGATAAAGGTATCTTAGCTAAAACAAAGCATCAAAGATAACACTATCTCAGCTAAAATGTACAGTCTCAATGTACAAAAATAAAACAAGAGATAACACTATTTCAACTGAAATAGTCCATGTTTTTACAAAAACAAAGCATGAGATAATGGTATGTCGATAATGGTATCTCAGCTATAATAAAGCATGAGATAACAGTATCTCAGCTAAAATGTACAATCTCAGTGTATAAAAATAGAGCGAGAGATAACACTAGCTCAACTGTAATAGTCTATGTTTCTACAAAACAAAGCATGAGATAACAGTATCTCAATTAAGACAAAGCATGAGATAACAGTATCTCAATTAAAACAAAGCATGAGATAACAGTATATCAGGTAAAATGTACAGTCTGTGTACAAAATAAAGCAAGAGATAATACTATCTTTGTTTCTACAAAAAAAACATGAGATAACAATATCATTTCCAAACATTTTATCCAGCCAATTTCGTCTTTCAAAGTGTGGGAATTTCATTATTTGGAAATTTTCTTTGCATTTCGACGTAGTGCTTATTCTTGGATGAATTTTCCAAGTGTCCGGTGAATTTTTGGTATTTTTTTGCGAACGAAGTCCAGACAGCACAAGCGAACAGGGATT